>BOLG01001616.1:0-54801 GCA_016861445.1 Oryzias woworae
AAATGTATATAAGTATTAATAAATAACTTGTCTGATTTTGTTACAAGTTCTTTTAATATTTTTTTCTCACAGTTATGTCTGGTTAGTTAGAGCCGTGAATCCTATCAACCCGTCCTTCATCCATCCGTCCATCCGTCCTCCATCCATCATCCATCATCCATCCATCCGTCCATCATCCATTCCTCCATCTGTTCTCCATCCATCCATCCATTCTCCATCCATCATCCATCCATCTGTTCCCCATCCATCCATCCGTCCATCATCCATCCCTCCATCTGTTCTCCATCCATCCATCCATCTGTTCTCCATCCATCCATCCATCTGTTCTCCATCCATCATCCATCCATCCATCCATTCATTCTCCATCGATCATCCATCCATCATTAATCCATCCATCCATGAATGAATGACTGGGTCGTGGGGGCAGCGGTCTAATCAAAGATGCCCAGCCATCCCTCTCTGAGCTCCTCCCTCTATCTCTTAATCATTAACAAATTAATTACATTCATTTGTTAATGATAACGTTTTATTCTTAAAACTTAAAACATTTTTCTTGCAAATGAGGAAATTTTGATTTCAAAACTATGACTGTGTGTGTAGTGTGATCATTACAGAGTCTCCATGCTGGCTGATTGTTTGGTCCAGAAGATCCTGTCGGAGATCCCTGATGTCGTCATAAATGGAGATCTGGATCAGCGTTACCCCGGTAACCCTGACTCTATTGAGATGTTCATGAAGTTGTTCAGAGTAAGGTTAGCGCCTTCTGTGGTAGCAAAGCTGCTGTCAGTGTGGTCATTGTGTGTGTTAAACAGAAGAGGTTTCATTTACCTCAGAGTTTTAACGGCGTCCTCCTGTGGGTTCCAAAGGAACAAACTATCAGATGAATGGTCTGAGGTGGTCACATTCAGATCAGAGGTCATCAGTGATGAGAAGGTCACGGATGTGACCTTGTTTTTGGGAGGGCACATTCTTTTGTAAAATAAAATCCATTAGGATTAAAATCTGTCTTTTAATGATAAAAAATTAATTCATGATTTTACATGAAGCATTTAAAAACACCAAAAATTAAAAAAAAAACTTTTGTAGAAACTTCCAGGTTGCCAATTCAACAGTCGCATCTGTCCAATAAGGTGTGATTTGATTTCAGGAAGTCCCACCCCTTGTTTCTGTCATTGTGCAACCAAAATCCAAACAAGTGAAGCTGGCAGCATTCACATGTGATTGACCAACTGTAAGAAATTAAAAGTCTTTTTTAAAAATCATAATCAATGAATAAATAAGAAAAATCCTGTTTGAAATGTCTCAGTCTGACCACAACAGACAGATTGTACGTCATAAACTAAATTGATTCCAATAATATTTTAGTTTGTAAGTACAAAGCCATCAGTGATGCATGATGGTTCTGTTACAGAAAAAGTAATCTGTTTACATCCATCCGTTCTCTAAATCCTATCCGGAGCCCATCCAGAGACTGTTGTCCACAGGTTGTCAATCCCTCATGGGGCCACACACTCACACCTCTGCATCGTGTTTGTGACCTGTGGAAGGAACCCTGGAGGAAGCTCTCACAAGAACCAGGAGAACATGCAAACTCCACGCAGAAGGAACCCAGCTGGGATTCGAACCAGAAGATTGTCACTGTGAGGTGAGAGTGCTAAACACTACTCCGTTTTCTGTTATGACTATATATTTTCCCACTTTGAGGGTGACTACGGACGACGAAGAAAGACGTGTGCTGCCTTTACTTTGAAAGTCCAAACCGGACATGCTCGCTCAGTTTCGCGCCGTTACCGCTGACTGTCTCCCTGGAGCTGACGGCGCCGCGCGGCTCTGGCAGTGAAACCGCTCGCGCTCGGTTACTCTCCTAAAGTGAACAGAATAACCTTCGTGGACCTTCGATCGTGACCGGAAGTTGTCGACCGTCGTCCGGTCCTGCTCCGCGTGGCAGTGTTAACGGAGCCGCCGGCTGAAGGCCGTCTTCAGGTCAGATGCTGTCCCCGGGCAGGACCGCCTCCTGTCGGCTGCTGAAGCCCGCCGCGTGGCTCTTCTTCCGGCGCAGTTTGAAGCGCTCGGCCGGCGGGTCCCCGCAGAGAGGTAACGCCGAGCCGCCTCGGCAGCTAGCATGAGCGGCTAATCCCGAAATGACGCACTTTAGCGGGAACCTTCAGACTGGGGGCGGGGGGCCCCGGTAACGGGCAAAAACCGGGAATAATAAGGTTTCATGAAATAGTCATTCCGTGAAACGGGATCAGAACCATCAACGCTCGACCTATGAAGGAACTTGAATGCTGACTCAGCTTCAGTCTTTCTGGGTGTTTGTCTGCAGAGCTGATCAAGAAACATGACCTGGGGAAGGACGAGCTCCGCCCCCTCTACATGGACTTCCAGGCCACCACCCCCATGGTAAAGACCCCCGCACACTCACAATGTTCTGTGGAAGAACCCAAATGTCTGGTTCTGCTCCGGTCCCCCATGACGGAACAGAGAACTTTGCTTTTCATCCTGTTGCATCATCACTCATTTTCCCATCATCCTCTCCTCACCCAAATATTGACATGCAGCATTTCTGCATCCCGATGGTCTCCGCCGTGTGTGGACTTGCACGTGCGATTCTGTGCGCGCGCGCACGTGTGTGATTGTGTGTGCGTGTGTGATGTGTGTGTGCGTGAGTGATTGTGTGTGTGCGATGTGACTGTGTGTGTGTGATGTGTGTGTGCGTGTGTGTGTGATGTGTGTGTGTGATGTGTGTGTGCGTGTGTGATGTGTGTGTGCGTGTGTGATGTGTGATGTGCGTGTGTGATGTGTGTGCGTGTGTGTGTGATGTGTGTGTGCGTGTGTGATGTGTGATGTGCGTGTGTGATGTGTGTGTGTGATGTGTGTGTGCGTGTGTGATGTGCGTGTGTGATGTGTGTGTGTGATGTGCGCGTGTGATGTGCGCGTGTGATGTGCGTGTGTGATGTGTGCGTGCGTGTTTGTTTGTCTGGAGCCGTTTCTGTTTCCTGTCATGTGGACACTGGGATTTTTCTCAAAGCGTCTCTCTGCTCTGGTTTAGGACCCCCGGGTGCTGGACGCCATGTTGCCCTATCAGGTTAACTACTATGGCAACCCTCACTCCAGGACGCACGCCTACGGCTGGGAGAGTGAGACCGCGATGGAGAAAGCCAGACAGGTAGTGAGATGCTCTAAAAACATTTAGTGTTGGATCCGCCTGCCAGAGGATGAACAACAAACGGCGGCTTAAATTAACCTCGCGTTTTAGGGTAGTGGGATCATAAACCTTTTATGGTTTCTGCTGTTTAACATGAAGGTGAACATCTCTGGGGAGATGAAGATACTTCCGTTTTAGTTTTGGAGGTGAACCTTTTGTTGGTTTGTTTTTTTAATGAAACTTGATGCAGTTTTTGAAGAAGCCCGTTGGACTCTGAGCAGTACGGCACACCACCTTCAGGTGGCGCTCCACTGTCCTACATCTATTCTGTTCTGGCTTTTTGTACGTCTTTAAAGTCTAGAAAGTGAAGAGAGCTTCCAAACCTAAATCCTCACCAGAGGAGCCAGACCTCCTCGTGTCACGAGGAGCAGAAACGTCTGCACTGAACGGACCTGCTGCGTTCTGCTGACTGTGCACTTTCCTCTGAGCAGCAGGTGGCTGACCTGATCGGAGCTGACCCCAGAGAGATCGTCTTCACCAGTGGAGCTACCGAGTCCAACAACATGGCCATCAAGGTTCCCCCTGCTGAAGCTTGATCTTAACATGTTCTACCACAGGAACAGACTGTGGTTTCATCTCTGTGCTTCTTTTTCTGTCTCACCTACAGGGCGTGGCCCGGTTCTACCAAGCCAAGAAGCGCCACGTCATCACCACACAGACCGAACACAAATGTGTCCTGGACTCCTGTCGAGTTCTGGAGGCAGAAGGATTCAACATCACCTACCTGCCAGTTCAGAAGAACGGACTTCTGGACTTGGAGGTGCTCAAGAAGGAAGCTTGGAGAACATGGATTCATCTCGACAGAAGGGTTCCTTAACACCAAGTGTCTCCTTTTTTCTGCAGATGCTGGAGGCCTGCATCCGCCCTGACACCTCCCTGGTGTCCGTGATGACCGTCAACAATGAGATCGGAGTCAAGCAGCCCATCAGGGACATCGGTAACTATGGCAACAACCGTGTGATGGAGTGACTGCTTTTCTGAACCAATCTGGTGATCTGAGGTCTGATCAAACACTCACAGGGCAGATCTGCCGCTCCAAAGGCGTCTTCTTCCATACCGATGCCGCCCAGGCTGTCGGGAAGATTCCTGTCAACGTCAACGACTGGAAGGTGGATCTGATGTCCATCAGTGCTCACAAGATCTATGGACCTAAAGGTTTGTCCTTTAGAAGGTTCTCCTGACACACACCCAGTCAAGGCACTTTCAGCTGAGGGGGGTCATAGCCACGGTAGGTGTCATGCTCCTGGTGCGGCTTCCTGATGCCGGCGGCACAGGAACAGTCCAGACAGATGAAGAACACCTTCACTGAACAGGAGTAGGTTCTGGTTCTGATGGAGGTTCTGGTTCTGAAAGAGGTTTAGGTTCTCAAGGAGGTTCGGGTTCTGATGGAGGTTCTGACGTAGGCTTGGGTTCTGATGGAGCCGCGATTTCAGCCGCGCTCAGAAACTGTTTGATGATTTAGCACCCCCAACCCGTTAATGCTGAGTGAGAAGCGGGTGGCCCATTTTTAGATTCTGTGGTATGACTCGACCTGGATTTGAACACACAACCTACCAGTCTCAGGGCAGACACTCTACCATAAGACCACTCTCATTTATGTGTGTCCAGGTGTGGGGGCGCTGTATGTGCGCCGGCGGCCTCGAGTGCGTTTGGAGCCACTGCAGAATGGGGGTGGGCAGGAGAGGGGTCTTCGTTCTGGCACCGTCCCAACGCCGCTGGCCGTGGGGCTGGGAGCCGCCTGCAGCATTGCCAAAACGGAGATGGAGGTAAAGAAACGGACAGAAAGATGGAGATGCAAGTGGAGAAGACAAACCTGAGAGTGCGTGTATGTGTGTGTAGTATGATCATTACAGAGTCTCCATGCTGGCTGATCGTTTGGTCCAGAAGATCCTGTCTGAGATCCCTGATGTCGTCATAAATGGAGATCTGGAGCAGCGTTACCCCGGTAACACAACTACAAAATCAGAAACAAAGAGCGGCTGAAACGATGAAGTTGTTCAGACTGAGGTTAGCCCGCCGTCTCTGCACAGCGCAGATGAGCTTGAGAGAACGCCGGTTTCACTACAGAGACGGGAGCACACCCCCACGCGTGCGCACACACAGACACAACCTCTGCTATCCACCATAGCACCGTGTGGCGCTCTGGTTTGGTTTAGGAAGCGGTTTGGAACGGAATCCAGACAGAAGTGGAGCATCAATCTGATGGACTCACAGCAGCAGCAGAAGATGCTGCATAGCATGGTTGTTACACACATGCTATGGTGATCTGCTAACAAGCTGTTCCGTGTGTCTCCCATATGTAATCACGGACCGATTTAAAGTCAGAACATATTTTCATGGAGCAGATTTACTGCGTGGCAGATAAATAGAAAATAAATTCATAGGACATTATTAAAAAATGTATTTTAGAAAAATAATAACAGGCACAAATGCACTTTGTATGGACCTTTATTCATAAACTGTAACATTACAGTTAAGCCCCCACCCTCACACACACACCCCTCACAAGATCGCTGCATCTTGGCGAGAATCATTCAAATATTTTTAGGATGTTGTTGCTATAACTTCATATAAAAATTAGGCCCCTGTGGAAAAATCCACAAGTTTGCATCACAACTACAGAACCAGAAACAAAGAGTAGACTGAAAACACAAAGAAGAAAAAAACATTTTAAAATCAAATTTAAACAGTTTAAAATATGGGCAGTGTAAGATCTGTAGCCAAGTTCACGAGTAATCCACCCCCACCCCACCTCCCAAAAAAAGGGTATGATTCCCCCATGAGAAACAAGTAACCCCATTTAAAGTGAATTTCAGGCGCTGGTGTTCACGATGAACCCAATTCCGATGGAGATAACTGCAGATCTGCTTCTCAGAGATCTTCTACAGAAGATCTTCATCAGAGCAGAGGTTCTCCTGGTGGGTTCACAGCTGTCTCTGGTGTCTGCAGGCTGCATCAACCTGTCTTTTGCTTATGTGGAGGGAGAGAGTCTGCTGATGGCTCTGAAGGACGTTGCTCTGTCATCTGGAAGGTTAGGCTGAAGAACTGGAGATCTTTCAGTTTTTCTCCACTTCCCACATGAACATGTGTGTTTCTGTGCAGCGCCTGCACTTCTGCGTCTCTGGAGCCGTCCTATGTCCTCAGAGCCATCGGCACTGATGAAGACCTGGCACACTCCTCCATCAGGTACAGCTCACAAACATCATGTCTCCAGTGCAAGGTTCTGTTCTCCAGCGCAGCTGGACTTAAATCATCCTCATCTGATGAGAAAGGCTGCTTATCTCAGAAGCTTCTTCAGTTTTGGGTCTTCTCAGTTCTTCATTCCAGTTGTCCTGAAGAACAGAATCCTGTGGTAAATGGACTTGGATGATGTAGGATCTCTATGTCCATCTCAGGGTCGGCTCACACCTGTTGGGGTGTGACAGAAGCACAGAGGGTCTTCATATTAGTACAACCATTACACTTCTGTCGTTATGGTATTGGTTTTTCCTATTGGACCCATGTTCCTGTTCTGGAGTCCAGGAGTTGGTGCCACCTCAGGTCACCTCTGTACAGCTGGTTGGCCCAATCAAAGCTTAGCTGATGGTGCCCTCATGTGTTTGCAGGTTTGGCATTGGACGTTTCACCACTGAGGAGGAGGTCGACTACACAGCAGAGAAATGCATCCAGCAGGTTCACAGACTCCGAGAGATGAGGTGGGCTCAGCTCGAGGAAGTGTTTCTTCTGAATGGAGAAACTTTAAAAACAGTCTTGTTGGAAACGTTCATTAGTGAAAAGCCTTAGTGACCAAAGAAACGTCTCCCATCAGACGGGGGAGACGTGTCCCATCAGACGGGGGAGACGTCTCCCATCAGACGGGGGAGACGTGTCCCATCAGACGGGGGAGACGTCTCCCATCAGACGGGGGAGACGTCTCCCATCAGACGGGGGAGACGTCTCCCATCAGACGGGGGAGACGTCTCCCATCAGACGGGGGAGACGTGTCCCATCAGACGGGGGAGACGTCTCCCATCAGACGGGGGAGACGTCTCCCATCAGACGGGGGAGACGTCTCCCATCAGACGGGGGGAGACGTCTCCCATCAGACGGGGGAGACGTCTCCCATCAGACGGGGGAGACGTCTCCCATCAGACGGGGGAGACGTGTCCCATCAGACGGGGGAGACGTCTCCCATCAGACGGGGGAGACGTCTCCCATCAGACGGGGGAGACGTCTCCCATCAGACGCGGGAGACGTCTCCCATCAGACGGGGGAGACGTCTCCCATCAGACGGGGGAGACGTGTCCCATCAGACGGGGGAGACGTGTCCCATCAGACGGGGGAGACGTGTCCCATCAGACGGGGGAGACGTCTCCCATCAGACGGGGGAGACGTCTCCCATCAGACGGGGGGAGACGTGTCCCATCAGACGGGGGAGACGTGTCCCATCAGACGGGGAGACGTGTCCCATCAGACGGGGGAGACGTCTCCCATCAGACGCGGGAGACGTCTCCCATCAGACGGGGGAGACGTGTCCCATCAGACGGGGGAGACGTGTCCCATCAGACGGGGGAGACGTGTCCCATCAGACGGGGGAGACGTGTCCCATCAGACGGGGGAGACGTGTCCCATCAGACGGGGGAGACGTCTCCCATCAGACGGGGGAGACGTCTCCCATCAGACGGGGGAGACGTGTCCCATCAGACGGGGGAGACGTGTCCCATCAGACGGGGGAGACGTGTCCCATCAGACGGGGGAGACGTCTCCCATCAGACGCGGGAGACGTCTCCCATCAGACGGGGGAGACGTGTCCCATCAGACGGGGGAGACGTCTCCCATCAGACGGGGGAGACGTGTCCCATCAGACGGGGGAGACGTCTCCCATCAGACGCGGGAGACGTCTCCCATCAGACGGGGGAGACGTCTCCCATGACACGTCATAGGGTGGAATTCATTTTCATTGGTGAAACTGAAGCAGATCCTTCACCCACTGCTGCTTCATCGTCTCTGCTTTCTTTTGTCTTTCAGTCCTTTGTGGGAGATGGTTCAGGAAGGTGTCGACCTCAAGAGCATTAAGTGGACACAGCACTAACTTCTCCCACTTCCTGCCTGCATCCCAGCAGTGGAAAAGCTTCATAGTTCTGGAAGGAATCGGCTGTTTCCTGTTGTAAACAAACACGCACAAACTTTGTGTCCCACTTGAAGGCTGACTTAACCCCCCCCCCCCGGCGCTGTCCTCAGGGTGAAATGAGCAGTTGAGACCAGAGTTGAGAAAGACTGTTTGAATCCCCCACCCACTCTTCAGGGCCATGTTTATTCTTTTTTTGTTTTGTTTTTTACAGCTAAAGAAACTCTCTTTGTCAGACAGTTTGGACCAAGTTCTAGTCGCTGCAGCTCTGTGGGGACTGAAGCAGCTCATTTTTTTGTGACACTTCTCCTTTTATGGGGTGATGGGGGTTTCAAAAGAATTTGTGCTGAAAAGAAATGCTGGTTCTGTCTTTTCTTCAGTCGGTTTCTTACAATCTGAGATGTTCCATGGCGTCACATTTCTGCCATTAATTGAAGGGCGCGTTTTTGATAACTGAGCGAGCGGATCTGCACTGCGCAGTCCTGAGCTCTCACCGCGCACTCAGTTCTTCTTTGCGCTCGTTTAGTTTCAGGGGGTGTTTTTGTCACTCGGGGGCGGTAACCTTTCTGGATGATCTGATTGGCCGAAATTTCTGGTCAAATCCGCGAGGCAACGGGGCGGGGCTTTCATTTTTTAAAATCTGCTTTAGTAGAAAAAAAATGGCGGATGTTAAGCGTGTGACAGATCCCTCTGGCTACATATTCTGACCTCAGAGGGGAACCGGAAACCTACAGGGGGAGCCCTTTCCTTCGCTGGAAGGGCCCTTTTAACAGCCAGTCATATGTGACTTGCTCTGGTTGCGTGTCCGTCCACTACCCCACAGCCCTTTCTTCTCGACTTGTATGACGAATCTCAGCTGTCATCCAAACAGATGTTTTTTTTAACTTTTTGTTTAAAACTCAGAATCCTTTAGGAATGGGGGTGGTGTGACAGTTGCTGTGCAATAGTGGAAACCTGTTTATTGTTTATTTCAATGCAAAAATACATGAGTATGTTAAATGACTCTGAAGGAGAAAGGAGGTCATGGGGGTGGCGTTTTATATCTACTGCAGCGAGAACAAATCCAAACCACCACCTGCACTGGAGACTTGATCAGCACACCTCTAGTGGAGAGGATTCTGCAGGACTCTCCACCCTAAGGATTCAAACCCTTCGTTTAAGTGAAGTATCCAGAAAGGTTTGAGTGATGTGTAACAGAATCCAGTTTTGTTAGAAAGTCAGTCGATACTGTGCTGGTAACACATTCCTTCAAATACAAACAGATGTCCATGGTGGACCACCTTCCATCTGTCACAGGTGAAACCTAACAAACTGGAGTCCCCGACCGCACAAGCTCCCAAATCACTGAGACTTTGGTTAAACTGTTCTATAGGCAGAGGGGTCATAGAAAGTAGCTCTATGTCCAAAAGCCTCTGAGAAAACATGTTTTCAACAAAAGATCAACCATGTCCAGATGCTTGTTTCTGTACCCACTACATCATGGAATCAGCCTGGAAGATTCTACACAGATCTCTTTGAAATATCAAAGACCAAGCAGTAAAATGCTGAACAGGTTTTATTCTGGAGGAACCTTTTAGTTAAAGACCCTCTCCAATGAAAATTATTTTTGATGAGTTTTTAACATCTTCTTGTAGCAATATTCTCATGGTAGAAGACATAATGAAATTAAAATAATATATTTCTGAGTATTTATTCATTCAAACTGTTGTGAATCAGGAGCAGATGAAAAAATGATTGAAAAAGATTGGATTTGTGATATAAAAAATACTTGGGGCGGGGCCTAAAGCGTCCTTCTCTGCCACAAGGAGGGGAAAAGGGGGCGGGGTTCTTCTGTTTCGATGGCCCCGCCCATAACTCAGGTACATTTCAAATGTAATCTTTTATTTTGGGTAAAAAATTGTTTCATCAAAACTAAAAGACCACTGGGAACGCTTTGAAATTAGATCAGAAAATGATCGAAATGGAACTTTAAAGTACATTTCTAACAAAGTAATCGGGATTGAGTTTATTTTCATTCTCATACAGTACTTTTTACGGAAGCTGGAAGGTTTACCATAGTAAAGTGACGGTCCTGCCTTGAACGTTTGCACTGTGCTGTTAGTCCAACAGAGGTCGCTGTCGCTTCGAGTTTACTGTTCAGAAGCTTTCGCAAGATCCCGTTTCTTATCGCGAGGTTTGTGCCGACATTTCGTGCTGTGGCTACCTGCAGAGGGAAGGAGAAGACGGCAGTGTTTGCATTAATCTTCAGTGTAAAAACTGACAAATTTCTCGGTAAGAATCCACAAGAGAAAGGCTGCTTCAATAGAAATTCACGCTGTAGCCGAAGGCGGCCGGATGTGTAGAGAACGCACTTCCGGTTCCCAGATTTTCCCTCTAAACACAAAGCAGATCGAGCTAGGCCGCTTTCGGAACCAGGCCCGCTTTGCGTGGACTTTCTGTTGGTTAGTAAGTGATGGGCTTTATTTATTGGTTTAAAGGGTTCCGGTCGATGCTCTGAATATTGATCAAAGTTCTAGTGAACATTTTGGCCCGGCTCGGCTCCGAACACGGATGCATTTTGGATTAGCTGCTAACAGTCATCATGTTAAGAGGGCTCATGTAAGGGGGGGGGGGTCTCTTCATTTTCTGCAAATACGGGGGAGGGGAGTAAACACCACATTCTGCCCTCGGTGCTAGCATCAGACGGGGATGCTAGTTTTCTTCTCGGCACCGCCTTTGTAAACGCGGTCGAACTGCTGCTGACGTCATCCCGCCCCGCCCGGTCACGTTCGCGGTCTGTGAGCATTTCCTGTCAAAGACTGGAGACAGGTGTTGGCGCTCGCTTCGCTAATAACGCAGGGAATTGGAGTTGGCTAACGTGTTGAGGACGTTACAGGTGTGGATTGAAGGTCAGCTCTTAGCGCCCAAACTCCTGCCAGCGCGCAGCGCGTGCACGTGTGCAGGCGGGAGATGTTCTCCGGGCAGCAGCCTGGACCGTGTTTGTAGACTGAAGAGCTGTGGTTCCAGGCTGTGGTTCCAGGCTGTGGTTCCAGGCTGTGGTTGGGGGTCCATCGACTCGGTGTTGGGTTTTGTCATGTTCTGGTCATGTTCTGGTTCCGCTTCTGTGAAACTTCCAGGCCTGCTGCTTCCTTGATGCTCTCGGTGGTTGTTCTGGTTGTGTTTAGAATGAAGGTGCAGGTTCAGGAGAATCCTGCTTCCTGCCTGTCGCTGCCAGTTTCTTCTGATTTCAGGTTTGATCCTCCTGTTTTTTATTGGGTTTCATTTCGCGGGTTCGATACCCGAGTTTCAGCACAGTGCTAAGAAGTCACCTGAAGACGTGATGATCATCAGTTCTGAGGTGTTGCACACTCCTCTGATGTCTGATTTAGATGCATTGATGGCAGCAGCTTGACCTTTGGAGCTGAGTTGACCTGGAAGTGTTTTTACCTGCTGGGGCTCAGGTGTGTTCATCATCTAGCTAACAGTTGGCCTTTGCATTGCTGCGTTTTTCTGAGCAGGCGCTGCGGTTTGCATACAGCTAATGTTGCTTCTGACATGATGCTAATGTTTCTGTGATCCTGATGCTGCTGTTTGTGATGATGCTTTTCCAGGTGGTGGTTCTTGGTCATCTTCTTCTCTGTTTGATGCTGTTCTGAGATTGTTAATGTTTACATGCTGTTTTTGTTTTAGTGTTTCAAAGCACTTTCCTGAGGGCCTTACTCATGGAGATTGAAAAGTGTGATCCTGCTGACCAGCTGATTGCTATAGACGGCCCGTTGCTTTGTGGGTGTTGTAGGCTGGTTGCTACATGCTTGGGTTTTTGGAGGCAGCACTTTTCCTGAATTGTGATGACTGTTTCTTTTTAAGAGTTGAAGTTCAATTGGAGCACTTTATATCCTCTTTTGGTCTTAATGATGTGGTTTCCTGCTGCTAGCCCCAAAAGTCGGATGTTTGATTCTCTGATTCAACTGAAACTCAGGAGTTCAGTTCCTGTTTTGTGATGAAGTCATTTTGTTGAAGCTTGATCACAAGGACATTCACAGGAGCTGCATGTTAGGATCCGTTCCAGCAGCTCCAAAACACCAGTAAACACAAATTCTGACTGACATTAAACTTGAGGATGTGATAAAATGTTTTGAATGGGAATGTTTGTTTTTTCTGACCTTTCCACCAGGTGTCAGTGTCCTGCAGAAACCTTCTGTTCACACTGCTTAGTTACTTTGGTGAGTTTCAAGTTGCATGAGATTTATGAAGGTTTACTGTTTACTGTTGATAAAATGTGGATCTTTAAACTACAGTTTTTTCCCTGTAGTTTCAAAAAGCAACCCCCCCCCATCCACCTGCCTACATTAAAACAAGGGTCTTTTTTCCCATGTTTCAGCTGGTCTGTACATGTGACCAGCTGTGTTTTTTTTATCATTTGATCAACGTTCTAGTGTTGTTTTTGTAATGAATCCAAATTTACGAATCCTTAAATGGTGAAGTTAACCAAATTTCATGAAACACTGCTAGTTTGAAACAATTGATTGTATATAGAGAACTGGACTGAGCAAGTGAGATGTCACCAATAGAAAGTGACTTTGTTCTGATTCCAACAGAATCAAGTCAGTTCAGTCGCCACTTTTCAGCAATATGTCCGTTGCCATAATAAAACCAGACATCCTCAATAAGCCATGATTGGTCCGTATGGCAACCACTCTCTCCAATCAGCAGTGAGTATGTAAAAAGACTACACCTCTTCCACTGGAAATGGGCTCATGAGAATCTGTCAGTCAAAAGCTTTGAAAGTTTGACGTGAGGCCGCTTACTTTAATTGAGCCATGATCTGATTGGTCCGTTTATAACTTGAATAAGTTGTGCTACAGCAAAAATATCATGAAAAAAGAGGATTATCAAGAAGGTATTAAAAAGGTTTCAGAGCAAGAATGGTTATTCTGACCAATAGAATGAATGACTGCGTAACAGCTGTTTATTTCTCTATAGAAGTCTGTGGGATTTTGGCTTCTTGGAGCAGCAGGTACTTCCTGAAATAAATGGCGACTGAATTGACTTCATTGGTTGGAGTTGGAAGTAAAGCCCTTTCTGTGGATGATGTCACACTTCCTCAGTCCAGTGCTCATTTACAGTCATGGTTCAACTTCAGGCTTTCTGTTTTTAAAGAAAGTCCCTAACAAGCTCCTCCCCCATCCAACGGCCATCCGGTGTGACAAATGAGTCATGAAGTCTGAGAGCAAAAGTTGGCATAAAACTAGGAGAAAGATTTGAATATATCGTTGTGTGTGTATAGTCCGGCCTTCCTTTCAAACTCTTTGTCCTCCAAATGCAAACATTTTTCTACGCTTTGCTTTCTAATGTTCTTCATATGTGTTCTTCATATTTAAGATGCTTAATGAAGCTAAGGTTTGGATTCCTGATCTGGTGCATTTTTCATTCAACAAATTTAAATTGCAGCAATTTTCTCTTTTAGCTTCATTTTTTCCCACTTTTTTGTTTTCTTGTGAAGATCATAGCAGGAGAAGATGATGCTTAACCATGTGACAGGTTTGCTGCGAGTTTCAGTGTAGTTTTTGGATGGATTCCCATCCCACTGATCGCAGCGAGCTGCTGTCAGCGGCGCTGACGACCTCGCCTGCTGTTTGTCAGATAACCCAGGATGTTGTGGACAGTGACATCATAAACGTTTTTGTAAATATTCAGATTTGTTTTGTGGCGTGAAGACGCGCAGCAGTTTTGCTGAGTCATGCTGACATTGAAACTAGGGTCTTCACTCACTGACAAAACGCAACATTGGAAGAGCTGGGCTCAAGCCTTCTTTACTAAACGTTTTTCTTCATTTGAATATTTTTGCTGTTGTTGAGAAATGTGAATTTTTTTGAATTATTTTTGTCCAGCTTTTATTGTGTTTAACAGCCCCACCCCCAGGTGGGGGTGGAGAGTCCCTTTGGTTTCCATGTCAGACTTATCATTGGTGTAAACTGTAGACATGAACGCAGTGTTTAGCTGAGTCAGGCTTGTGCTACATTAGGAAGCGCTGCTGTGTCCTGCTGTTTGTCTGATGGCGGTGTTGCTTTCTCCCCAGGTTAGAGCGCTGTTGTTTAGCAGTCAATATGGCAGTAGTCATCCGGCTGCAGGGTCTGCCCATAGTGGCTGGAACCATGGACATCAGACACTTCTTCTCTGGCCTCACCATTCCCGATGGGGGAGTGCACATCGTGGGGGGTGAACATGGGGAAGCCTTCATCGTCTTTGCCACTGATGAGGATGCTCGTCTGGGAATGATGCGAACAGGCGGGTCTATTAAAGGCTCAAAGGTCTCATTGTTGCTGAGTAGCAAAACTGAAATGCAAAACATGATAGAGCTTAGCCGCCGCAGGTTTGAGGCCGGGGCAGGCGCCGTGGAGATGGCGCCACCTGCATCCGTAAACCCCAACAGACAAGCGGGGGCAGCTTCCCTGCCTCCAGTACAGTCTGGAGTTGGGGGGAGATCCAGTAGCCATGGAAACCAGGGTTTCACTCCAGCCTCGGCAACAACAGCCAGCTCGTCTCAAGAGCCGCCGAGCATCAAGGCGGCGACCAGCATGGCTGGCGCCGTGCCCAGCTTTCCTAACAGCTACAGCTCTGCCCCCACAATGACCACGTCTCTGCCATCGCTCAATGTTGGACTCCCACCCATTCCTTCTCTGCCCAACATGCCCTCCATGCCCCCCATGTCCACACTTTCAACCATCACAGTCCCTCCTCCCGTGTCCTCTCTCCCTCCTGTCCCGACCATCTCCCCGTTATCGCAGGGACCTCCTGTGCCACCAATGTCTCACATCCCTCAAATGACCTCCCTTCCCCCCTTTAACCCCACCCTGCCTCCCCCAGCAGCGCTGGGCTCTGGTCTCCCGCTGGGGGCCCCCAACCCCATGCTGTTCAACCCCCTTTCCTCTCTGGCGTCTTTGGGCCTTCCGGCTCAAATGAAGGCCGCCGCAGCCACAGGCGTGGCCAGTCCTGACGACATATTTGTTCTGCTGCAGAACCTCCCGTTCTCATGCTCAGAAATGGAAGTGAGAGACTTCTTTCGGGGCTTGGGGGTAGAGGGGGTGCGCCTGCAGAGGGACGGGCAGGGCCGACCCAACGGCAGGGCTGTTGTCAAGTTCTTCTCTCCTCAGGAGAGTTTTGAAGCTTTGAAGCGGGGGGGTGGGATGATGGGCCAAAGGTTTATTGAGATCGCCCCCGGCTCGGAGCGCCAGTGGGTTGGCCTGAGCGCCAGTGGAATAAGCCACGCCTCTTACAGTAGCAGCAAATCAAACAATGCAGTTGACCTCCAGGGTCATCAGCACAGGGGGGGTAGCACCCCCGCAGGCCGAGATCAGCGAGAGAGATCGCGATCTCCTCACAGACAGGAGTTCTGTGTTTATTTGAAGGGTCTCCCCTATGAGGCCGACAAGAGGCAGGTTAAAGAATTCTTCAAAAATGTGGCCGTGGTCGAAGACAGCATCTTCATCGCCTACGGTCCTAACGGCCGCGCCACAGGGGAGGGCTTCCTTGAGTTCAAGTCAGAGGAGGACTACAAGAGTGCTCTTGGAGCCCACATGCAGTACATGGGCTCCCGGTTCATCCAAGTTCACCCCATCAGCCGGAAGGGAATGCACGAAAAGATCGAGGCTATCCGCAAGCGTGAAGCAGCGCACGGTGATGGCAAGAACCAGGACGGAATGAAAACTCCCCGCAACTGTGCCCACATAACCAACATTCCCTACAACATCTCCAAGAAGGATGTTCGCAGCTTCTTAGAGGGCGTGGGCATCTATGAGGAATCTCTGAAAGTTCTTACAGACAGCCAGGGCAACGGTTTAGGCCAAGCCATCTTTCAGCTGCGAGCTGAGGAAGACGCCCGCAAAGTTGAGAGGCTGCACCGGCAAAAACTCAACGGCCGTGATGCCTTTGTTCATCTCGTCACCTTTGAGCAAATGAAGGAAATTGAAAGAAACCCACCACCTCAAAATAAGAGGGGTCAGCGTAACCAAAACCAGCAGAATCTAAATCAGAGCCAGGCCCAGCAGGCTCCGCCCAGTCCGCAGCAGCCGCAGATCAATCCCTTCGCTGGGATTGCCGGTGAGGAGTTCAGCTTTCTTAGAAATAGCATGGGGACCCTGAACACCCCCCCCTTTGTGGCTCCATTCTCCACTCCGGGGAATGGACTGACCAGCCCTCCTCCTCTCCCTCCCCTGGCTGCAGGCCTGGGGGATGTCAGTATGGCAATGGCTCCACCTCTGGTTGCAGGAATTCCTGGAGCACCAATCTTGGAACCTCCTGGGATCCGGCCCGGAGCTGCAGCAGGAGCTCTGTTTAGTCAGGATGGACTGAGAGGCCTGTTGCCGTTTGAAAATACACACAGAAAAGGAGGTGCAGGAGGCCAGAGCCGAGGAGGAGCAGCCAGCAGCAACCAGGGACGCCCGGTGGGAGGAGCTGCAGGTGGACAGCAGGTGTTCACCCCAGGAGCTGAAGGTATACGGAACCAGCCAACCGCTGGGCCTCCCACCAACCCCACCACCCAACGGGGTGCTGCCGGGCCGACTGTCGTTAAACTGCAGAACATGCCGTTCACCGTCACTGTGGATGAGATCATGGACTTCTTCTACGGCTACCAGGTTCTACCAGGCTCAGTCTGCTTACAATTCAGTGACAAAGGCCTACCTACGGGTGAGGCCATGGTGGCTTTCCAGAGCCACGAGGAGGCCTCTGCTGCGGTTCTGGACCTCAACGATAGACCCATCGGAGCTCGCAAGGTCAAGATAAGCCTGGGTTAAGGCTGCAGTGTAACAGCTGTCTGCCCAGACCTGAAACCAAACCACTGAAGCCAGAAGGTCCATTAAGACCCAGAACTGCTCACTGACTCTTGACAAACCCTTCACCTGTGTAGTTTTCTGCAGGTAAGCTCCTCCCCCACAAAGACTGCAAGCAGACTGTTCTTAAAGACTTTGCTCTCATAAACTGATGATGGTTAGAATGATGCTGCGCATAAGCTCTTCTCCAGTTTCCATGTTGCAGCTTTTTGTCTCCATCCACTCTAACCTCTAATGTTGCCATGGTAACATGACTGTCATAAGGCTTAAATATGCTGTGCTGCTGCGGTTTGAACTGTACATCATCTTTAATAATACTGTAACTTGCTGTGTTGCTATGGTAATGGACAAAAATCCACCGCATGTTGCCATGATGAAAATGTTTTTTTATGTTGTTGCAATGGTGTTCCTCTATCAACTGTTTCCTCATTGAAATGCATTGTGGCTGTGAAGAGACCTGCTGTTTGTGGTGACGCCGTTCCATTTCCTGTTTCTCTGGATCTTTCTGCCATGGTCACATGTCTGTGTGGAACCTGCTCCATCCGGCGGTGAAGGTTCAGAAACTCTGCTGGGTGGAGGATGTGGGGCGCACAGATCGCTGAGTCATGTTTCATTTTATGAAGTGGAGCTGCTGAATCATTCTGTCACCTTAGGATGCTACCCCATGCCCCGCCTCTTTCCTTCTGCACATGCTCTGTAGGTGTTTGGACTGCAGAGATGAAGACTTTGGTTGTGATCTTTGTTTACATGTCTCCAGCTTCCAGCTGACCTTTCTTTGTCATGTTTACCATTTGTACCATGATGTGGTTTCTCTTTTGCTTTTGCTAATAAAAGGACCATCCTGAGCTGCCATGCACTCCCCTCACTGTCTGCTCTTCACTCTCAGATCATGGAACGTTTCCAGGTTGTGGGTTCAATTCTCTTCTGTCCTTTATAAACGGTGAAAACTCAGTACCTGTTACTCACTGAAAGCATCATCTCTCCCTAAAGCAAATGCAGTGATGCCATAATTGGAAGTAATGCAGAGGGTTTCACACTAACTGCTTTTATACTTTCTAAAGACTCTTCAGTCTGAAGAAGCAAGTTCTCTCCTAAACTAAAATATCTCTGAGCTTGTTGGTAATCACTGTGGTGCATGTGGGCCACGCTTCTTCTATTCTGAACTACAGCGTCAGACCTTTCTGCAGAAATCCACCGTGGTCCAAAGTTGCTGAAATCACAAGACTGGCTCAGAGATCAGCTGTCAGTCATCAGGTTGTTAGAAGTGACCACAGTTAAAACAGAAGTGTAAGTTCTTCTAGACTAGTGTTTTTTATAATCGGGGGTTGTCCCCGGGGAAGCAGAGAGGGTCTTACAGGTTACCTGTACATCCAGGTACTCTGAGATGCTCTTGGGCTTATAGCTGGAGTAACTTCCAAAGATTAGCTTCTGCTTCCTGAACCCCCTGTCAGGATAACATTCCTCTGGTTGGAGGTGGCTGGACCCCACCCCCTGCAGACGGGGATTCTGGTGGGGTCAGGCTGATTCCTCAGATCCTCATGAGCCCGCAGTGTCGCTGCAGGTTGTGCACCTGAGACTGATTGACGCCCCCCCATCCCACAGTGCTGATTATTAGCTGGAGGCAGATCCTGCAGGTGAGTGAATGCACATGAGGACACTCAAGCTTCACAGCAGGTCACTGGGGGCCTTTGGGGCGGGGCTAACAGGATGGTGTTGTCAGTGGCAACCTGCAGATGGTTGGTAGCAGCTGATGGACATTCAGGCTACAGGTGACGCTTGTTGACAGGTGGAGCGACGCTGACCTGTTGGCTGCTCTGCTGGAGAAGCGTTCACAATGAAGGTGGTGACCCTGCAGCTGTGGCTGGACGATGGGTTTTCATGAGAGGTTCTGGAGGGTGGAAGACGCTGTGGGGAACATATTGGATTCTGTTTCCTCACTTTCAGTCTCAGTCCAGCTTCTCAGGAGCAAAACCTGATCCGCCCACCCCAGTGCCTCCCAGGTAAATAAGTGCAGCTGTGGTTTTGTAAAAAGTTAATTGTGACAAACGTTTTCAGAAAGTGAAAGACTTTTTTGTGGAACAGCTCTTAGTTCCTTCAGGACGTTTCATCTGGAAGACCTGCTTCCACACAGCTGTTAGCTTATGTGATGCAGTTCAAATGTTTCCCTTCCACATGTTTTATGATGCAAACCCCCCCCCCTCACACACAGGGCTCTGATAAGCCGCTGGTCTCTTTCCTTCCTCCATCAGGATCCAGTTTTAGAGCTGTCATTGCAGCTCTGTGAAATGGAGCGTTTTGGATGATATTTCTGTTCTTGGACCGCCGGACAGCAGCTGGATGTCCAACCTGCAGGCTGGTCCTGCCTACTGCTGCAGCTCATGAGGACACAGATTCAGGCATGTTCTGGATCATGGCTCTTCTCAGCCAGCAAACATCTACAGTTTGGATGGTTGTTTTCAGTGTAGCAGGTTGTTCTCTGACCGGAGCAGCTCCCTGAGCTCCAGGCTCTCTGCTTGGATGTGGGACCTTCAGGAGTCTGAACCTGAGACGACCCAGACTCTCATGTAGAATGGTCTTGGTGTCTGGAGGTGTGTCAGCATTAAGGTCGGTTAAATGACAAAACATGAAACTATTTTTGAACGTTTGTGGCTTCAGCTTTCAAATGTTATCACCTTTGGTAAAGTGGCTGCAGCAATAAGCTGGCTGCAGTCTGTGGTAGGTGTCCTCTGCGTGCTGCTGCTGTGGTTGTAGATGCTGATGGAGGCGCGTCCTGTAGGTGAAGCTCAGTATTCAGTCTGCTTACGGGTCTCCTGTACATAAAGGTCAGAATGATGGTTTCGTTTAATTTTTTTAAAACGTTTTTCATTGACTTTAAAAATGGTAGGGTTGTGTTGTGTGTGTCAGAGGTGTAAAGTACTTGAGTAAATGGACTTCATTACTTTAAGTGTGTTTTATTTTTTTGCTACTTTGTACTTGTACTGAGTATCAAAATTATAAGCAACTTTTGCTCTCTCCTGACGGCATTTGATTGAATATTTGTGCTCTTTACTCCACTACATTGGAGCAACACATACCGTTGCTCATTACATTTACTTGAGTAATTTACTTGAGTAAATGTGAGTGTCCATTTAAATGCAGTGAAGTAAAGAGCACAAATATTCAATCAAATGCCGTCTAGGAGAGAGCAAAAGTTGCTTATGTTGTTGATACTCAGTACAAAGTGGACGAAACCTGAAGTAAAGTAACAAAGTCAATTGACTGAAGTACTTGAATGAATGTGACCTTTTTGTTGTGGATCCTAACTTCTTGAGATTGAGTTTGCATCTGTGGGAATCCTCCAGATTACACAGAGGCGATTCCTGTTGGAAGCTCTGGATTGGACCGCTGTAGCTTTTATTGTGAAAAGCTCCCAAAGCAGGATATTACAGACAGTTCTCCTGTCCAATCATGCTTCAGTTACGCAACAGTTCGTCCAATCAGAGAGCCGCTTTCGGCTCGTGCGTGTTTCCGGTGGGAGCGGAAATGAAGCGGAAGAACGGTTCTGTTCCAGTTGCGGTGTGAAGAAGAGCGCGAAACGAGGTGATTTCCCGATTCACTCCTCCGCGTGCGTCTGTAACCCACGCCGCTGTCCGCGTGCGTGTGTGGCGAAAGTTTGGGGAGAACGTGACCGCGGCAACATCCCGCCGGTTCCCGCGCCCCAGCATGACAGTCAGAGGTCTCGCGGGAGTCAGCGCCGTTGAGTTGCGCGCGCTTCTCGCGTGTTTCCTTGCACGCGGGGCGGAAATGGAAGCCGTTCTTCAGCACTCTGAATAGGGCGAGGTTCGAGCACGGGCTGAACACTGACCGCACAGCTCTGCTCTCTCCGCAGATGGCAGACTGCGTCTCGAAGGTGGAGCTGAGCGTCTCCTGCGCAGACCTGCTGGATGCAGACGTGTTCTCCAAGTCCGATCCTCTCTGCGTGCTGCTGCAGAGAACAGGGGGGGACAAGTGGGTGGAGGTGAGCTGCCGTTTCTCAGGTTGATCCGCTGTGACGTCACCAGGTCTGACGTCCACCTGTGTCCCGCAGCTCGGCCGGACGGAGAGCATGAAGAACACCTGCAGCCCGTCCTTCAGCCAGCGCCTCACACTGGACTATCACTTCGAGACGGTTCAGAACCTGAAGCTCCAGATCTACGACATGGACAAGTCCAGCTCCGAATACCTGGGAGAGGTGGAGCTGACTCTGGGACAGGTGACGTCAGGGCCGGCCCTGGGGTAGGCGACCGAAGCGGCTGTCTGGGGCCCCCTCCGCAGGGCGCCGTGGGGAGGGGGCCTGGCGCAGCACCCCTCCTTACCTGAAGCTGTCTAAGCTGGGGGGTGTTGCTGCTGTTAGTGCTGCTTTAAAACTTTTAGGATAAAAAGCAGCAAAACAAGCCTTCAGGGACAGCTTTAAGGTCAAAAAAGGGCAGGAAGAGGAGAAGACGGGCTCAAAGCAGAGCTTTGTCTGTTTATTTACATTCAGCTGCTTGGAAATTCACCCCCCTGTGTTTTAGTGGAAAAATACTCTCCTTTTTGGAGATTGATTAACTGATGTAGTTTCTTTTTCTCTTTAATCGGTTAACAACCGAGATCCTTAAACCTTTCACACTGGAGATGCCTCTAATAAAACTTACCATGTTTTATGTACCATGGCGCAGTGGTCAGCGCCCCTGCCTCCTAACACGAAGGTCGCTGGATGGAGTCCTACTCGATGATTAGTTGTTTAATGATCATAAGTGGTTATTGTTTAAGTTTTGAGGGTTAAAGAAATGTGTTGCCACATGTTTTTGTTCTGGACGGTGGTTGGAGTGTTTGTATGCATGTGTGTGCGCAGCATCCAGGCCTGGATGAGGTCCTGCAGAAAGGCGGTCTCACACCTCTCTTTGTATCACTGATAAATATGAACCGGACCATCTGAAAACTACAAATCCTAGCATTCCAGAGGGAGAAAGCGAAATGTAGTTTATTCAGGTGATCACCAGCGTTGTTGGCTCCACCTAGCGGTTGTCAGGAGTCACTGCAGTCCCTTCTTTCACACCCAGGAGGTCCTGAAGAACTTTCATAGGATGGAGTCGAAGCGATCACATTTAGGGGCAATACGTGGCTGCTAGCAGCAGGAGGAACAGCTCCTTATGGGTCTCTTGAGTTTGTCATGATGGTGGATCTGAGACGCCACCTCTTTGTGATTTTCAGATCGTATCCAGCAAGACTCTGACCCGACCTCTTCAGAATAAGAAAGGCCAGCCAGCGGGGAAAGCAACCATCACCGTATGTCTGTGTTCAGCTGAAGGACACTGGGTGTGTTCGTTCATGCGGTGATGCTGTTTATTCTGGTGTGTTTGTGGGTCTGTAGATCACTGCAGAGGAGATGAAGGACAACAGAGTCATCGTTCTGGAGCTGGAGGCTAAGAACCTCGACAAAAAGGTAGCGGCGTTTCCTCTATGGTTTCCACGTTCCTGTTCTCTGCAGCACTAGCTTGTTCAGCAGGACGTGACCCCTCACCATAACTGAATGTGGCCTGACTGGTTGCTCAGGTAAATGTTCTCGTTTTTTCCAGGATATGTTTGGGAAGTCTGATCCATTCCTGGAATTTTTCAAAGCGGTAGACGGTGGGAAGTGGCAGCTGGTTCACAGAACAGAGGTGAACATCTCCAGAAGTTGGTCTCTAAGCTGCTCCTCGCTCTTCTCTGGTCTTCAGAGACATGTAGCTCAGAGTGTAGAACACATCAGCTCGAGCCTTTCTTCTCACAAGTCCGCTGCAGCATAAAAAGCATCGCTGCTCTTCAGGTTCACCTTTCAGGGCTAGAACAGGCTCATAGGACTGTAGACGCCACGCGTGAAGAAGGAAGAACCGCCCAGAGGGTTCTGCATGACCTGGGCTGCAGTTGACTCCACCCACTTCAACAACTTTCCCTAAATGAGCGATACGGTTTGGACAAAGTCCAGCGATTAAAGTCCTGATAAAAAGAGCAGACGCCCCCATCAGACAGGTGGTTACAGGTGTGATTGTTACCATGACGATACCAGCTGCTTTTGTGCGATCAGGTGGTGAAGAACAATCTGAACCCCTCCTGGAAGAAGTTCACCGTTTCTCTGCAGACGTTCTGCTCTGGTGACCTGGAGAAGCCCCTGAAGGTTCATCCAACCAGGATCCATCTTTACCGTCAGTCTATCCGAGTCTATCCGCCTAACTTGGCTCCTCCCACAGGTGGACTGCTCTGACCACGACAGTGACGGCTCCCATGACCTGATCGGGTCCTTCACCACCAAAGTCTCTGAGCTGCAGAAGGCGGCGCCTGGTTCTCCGGTGGGTCCCGCGAGGTTTTGAGCCCGCCACCTCTGCTGCTGCCTCTAAGATATGTGTGGTGTCCAGGTGGAGTTGGGGTGCATCCACCCTGAGAAACAGAAGAAGAAGAGCTACAAGAACTCAGGGGTTGTTGTGGTGAAGAGCTGTAAGGTGAGAGTGCTGGAGTCTGATCCCAGAATGACCTCTGAACCCTGGAGCTTCATGAATCTTCTGGCGTGGTTTTGTGCAGCTGGAGGCTCAGTACACCTTCCTGGACTACGTGATGGGCGGCTGCCAGATCAACTTCACGGTGAGTCCACCTGCAGATGTTGGACTTCACTGCTGGTTCTTTAACTGTTCTGTCGCTCCAGGTGGGCATCGACTTTACCGGCTCTAATGGAGACCCACGTTCTCCCAACTCTCTGCATTATCTGAGTCCAGACGGGCTGAACCAGTACCTGTCCGCCCTGTGGTCAGTGGGTCAGGTGGTCCAGGACTACGACACGTCAGTAAACCCTGAAGCACAAACTGCACTCAGTCCTGACGTTCACACGCCGGCGTGCTGGCGCGTGAACACAGTTTGTCAGATCTTTGAGAGCAGATCCTCACAGACTCCTGACTGACCCGGATCCTCTTCAGAGGGTCTGGCTGTGGGTTCTGACGCCTTCTTTGTGTTTCAGGGATAAACTCTTCCCAGCTTTTGGTTTTGGAGCCAAACTGCCTCCAGATTATCAGGTCAGCTTCAAACCGACAACCTCACAGCTCTGCTCTGGCGGAGACCTTTGATTCTGATGCGGTCAAGAACTTCCTGTTTTCATCCGAGATGGAAAGTGTCTGTCAATCCAGAATGTAAAAGGAAAACATGCAGATGATGATGCTGCGTTTTTGTCATCATTATTTAGACTGACTGCAGCAGTTCATGGATGTAGAGATTCAGACAAACTCTCTCCACTTTATATGAGAGACAGAGTCTGAACAGAGGATTTACCGTCTGGATGTTGTTCTTTAGAGAAGCGGAACATTCTAGAGTTTCCTTCAGATGGAAGAACATTCCAGAGACTTTCTTAACAAACACAGACTCACATTCTGCATCTGAGGGACTGTAAGCTCTGAACAGGATGCTAGACTCCTGTTTGGAGAGCGATGGAGACTCAATCACATGATCACAGCTCTGGTTCTGACTCGGACCGGTTTGGTCATCTGATTGTTCTTTATGCTGATGATCTTACAGGCAGCACACCACGAGTTTGCCCTCAACTTCAACCCCTCCAACCCCTACTGCCAAGGTAGACACACACGTGCACACACACGGAATCACAGGCATTCACACCAAACACGATCCGCGTAGCCAATCCGTGTGTATTCCCTGTTAGCCACCTGTCCAAACATGTGTTCCTTAAGCTGGCCGCCCCAGCCGTGGTGGGAGGAGCTAGCAGCTAATGTTTTTAGCCTGACCACTACATGAAGCGGTGTCTGTTTATCTCATTTCCAATGCATGGAAGACACGGATGATGTTTAGAGGTCAGCTTTTAGTATTCAAAGAGCTCTTCAAAAACATCAGTGACCACGTCTCCATGTAGATCCCAGGAGATATAAAGCATCTACCCACAAAAGAGTCAGATTCAGTCACAAACAGCAGACGCTCGTCATAAAGAATAACCAGGTCCCGCGATGATTGATTTATCACGAAATACTTAGTTACATTTCATTGAGCTAAAAGAATACATGATTTCTTACCAAATCCTATGAACATCTTTGAAAAACAACAACAAATATTAAACCAAAGGTTTCATAGACGGCATTTATTTTTAACTGTATATTACTAAAAAACTCACGGCTATAAAGTAAAGACATTCTAATGACGTTTAAAGTCTAAAGCATTATTCTGATGTTTCATTTATATCCATCGTCATGTGTGTTCAGTAATTTAGCGGAAAAAAGATTCAACAAACTACCAATGCTGGATGCGGGATTTGAACCCGGTATCTTTCAGCGACATAAAATAGTAGATATGGGACTAATTACAGTCACCATAAGAGCATCTGACCAATAGAAGTGTTTGCCTGCCAATAAAGACAGCTGGACACACAATGCAGAGTGAAGGGCTCACTCGGGTTGTCATGAAAGGATTTGTTCATCCGTGGAGTTTTAAACAGGAATCATGTGTTTCTGTTGTAACAGCATGTTGGTTGTATGATTGAACCCTTCAAAATGAAAACTTCTCATTATTTGATGTGTTTTTAGTTGCTCACAAGTCCAAAAAGTCTGATCCCCTCTGATTCAGAGGTTCTCTGGTATAGTGAGCTTCAGTCCTCTGTGTCTGGATGACGGACGCTTCCGCGGTGTTTCCGTCTCTCTCTGACCGTGTTTGAAGCTCGCTGTCCCGCATTAACCCGAGAGAACAAAAATAAAAACAGGAATAAAACTTTTATCATTTCTCAATAAAAATAAGAAAAACATCATAAAGTTCAGGAGGCCTGATCCACCATACTGGATGTGTTTTCCACCCGCAGTCACTGAAAACGTCCCGTGACCAAAGTTCAGTTCCTGATTGGTGGACATGACACGATGACCTCCACTGAGTTTAGATATTTTATACTCTGGCTCGCTGCGCCTGCCACTCAAATCGTGGCGCTGAACCTCAGATCTATATCATTGACTTAACATTGAAACAAGTCGCCTCTGCTGCATGAATCACCTTTGGTGTGAAAGCCTCTTTAGTGGTCCAGTAGGACCAGAACCTGATGCTGGCAGATTGTTCCGCATCTCGCAGTGAATCCTTGCAACATCTTCATGGCTTAGTGTAGTCAAACCATCGATGAAGTCCCTTTTAGGCAGAAGTCACAGTTCTGAGAACATTTCCATTAATTGCAAACAAAATTAAAATTTTTCAGAATAAAACTTTATAATTTTCAAATAAAATTATTTAATATTTGCTTTTCTTTGAAAAATTATTTTTACATTTGCAACACAAATGTTTTCAAAACAAAAATAGATTTTGAAAGAAAAGCAATAATTTAAAAAATTCATTTGTAAATTATGAAGTTTTATTCTTAAAAATTTACATTTTGTTTGATGGCACAAAATGCCTCCATAACCATGGAGGGGGTGGAGTCATTGAGCTGAGCGGGTCACATGGTGAAGCCCGGCGCTGTGATTGACGTGCAGCAGTGGAGCAGCGTACGGTCACTGTGCACATCACCAGTGGAACATGAAGCAGCTCCTCTCACCCTCCAGCAGCAGTTTACCAACCGCTTTAGCGTGAACTGAGCATGCGCTCTCTCTGCAGGCATTCAGGGCATCGTCGAGGCCTACAGGATGGTTCTGCCTCAGCTCCGCCTCTCTGGACCCACAAACTTCTCTCCCATCATCAACCATGTGGCGTCCATCGCCTCCAGCGCTGCTCAGGACGCTGCCACTGTGAGGACACACGTGCATGTGCATGCACACAAATGCATGGATTCAAACCCTCGTCTCTCATCTGTTTGTTGCAGCAATACTTCGTCCTCCTCATCCTCACTGATGGCGAGATCACAGACTTTGACCAGACCAAGGATGCCATAGTTCGGGCCTCGCAGCTGCCGCTGTCCATCATTATCGTTGGGGTGGGGCCGGCCGACTTCAAGGCCATGGAGCTTCTGGACGGAGACAATGGCGTGCTAAAGTCCACTGTGGGGGTGGCCGTCTCCAGAGACATCGTCCAGTTTGTCCCCCTCAGAGACTTCAAAGACGTGAGGCTCTCCGCCGTGTGCTGGGTTGACAGCAGGTTCTGGTACCGTCTACAGTCTGAAGCTGCGTTCACACCGGAGCGAGCCGTGCGGCGGGGGCGTCGACTATCAAAGTTAAATCAGTGTGCAGACGCGGTCTGAGGTTCTGGGGCGCAATTCCAAAGGCCGGATTCTAGGACTCCGTTTTGGGCTCGTCATGTGACTCGATCAAACGGTTGAAAAACATTTTCAATATGGCCGCTCGACGCGAACATTTTTGTCCTGAACGTTCATTTTCTTCAAGCCGCGGGTTTGCCGGAGACTGTCCTTACTGTGGGGCGATGGCAGGATCCGCCCTGGCAACTCTGGACACTCTGCGGCCAGGGCGGATCCTGCAGGAAATCTGCAGGAAATCAGTAAATCTGCATTAAATCTGACGCGAGTCAAAAGAGGCGGCAGACGTGAGTTTGAGGCGTCGGACTGGTGTGAATGCAGCACGAGGAGTCTGTCTCTGGTGAGATGGACTCCGGGATGGATGTCACTCCTGCAGGGGGAGATTCCAGGGAAGAGCATCGCTGTGTTTCTGAACGACGCCTCCTGCTGGAAGTTCATGGCGGTTTTTCTTTTCAGGCCTCCAACCAGGCGGCTCTGGCACAGTCTGTCCTCGCCGAGGTCCCCAACCAGCTGGTGTCCTACTTCAAAATGAGAGGCCTAAATCCCGTCAAACAAGGGGCGCCCGCCAAATCCTAAAGCTGGAAGCCGACCTTCAGAACCCGCCAGGAGAACCTGCAGCTCCGTCTTTTGTTTCATTCCAGGCTCTTGACCATCAGCCAATCATGATGCCATCTTTCTGCACTGCCAAAAAGCGACATAAAGCTGTGCTGCTTGTGTAATATCTATGCAGATTCCTGTTTGCATGTTGCTCTCATGTATTCATGCACTAATATTCCTTCACATGCAAACAGAACGAACTGCCTTAAAAAGGAGCTTCCTGAAGCCTTGGAGAGTGCTGCCCTCTACTGCTGGTTGCAGGAACTGTTACTTTCTAAACTTCCACTTGTTGCCATGGTAACCACGCAGGCCCAGAACTATTTACAGCATTGTGCCAGTGCCGTTACTTGAATGAATAGCTTTGCACCTTTTTGTCTTCCATTGCTGAAGCCTTAATGCATACTGCGACTGACCGCTGCCGCATGGCGCTCCTTTCACCTGCTCCTGCAGCCATCTTTGATGCCAACATCAGCCTTGTTTTCCCGGAGTGAACGTGTGTTTTTCAGATGGATGCTGTGAGTTTGTGGTTTAAATGGAATTCTGATTTCAGTCCGTGTTGGAACGACATCTGCTAGCAGTTTCTGTTGATCCTGAAAACTTTTCCTGCTTTACGTTCCTGTTGGGAAGGGAATCTTTGGGAAATGGGACGCTGATCTTTTCAGGATTCTGCTCTTTTTCTTCTTTTGTTTGTTCTCCATCCAGAAGGGATCCGACTGTTATCGCGGTTTGATGTGCGAACAATAAACAGCATCAAATTGAACGGCATGTCAGTGAAAGCACTCCGGATGAAAACGTTGGTGTTTCCGTAAGCCTTTAACAAAAGCTGGGAAATGTTTTGCTTTGACCAAAGAATCTCTTATTCCAAAGAGAAATCCACTCTGTTCTGTTCGCACTTTGAGATTGATCCTTCCGGGCTCCTGTATCTCATTACGTCAGGTAGAACGCGCTGTCCACTTCCTGCTTTAGATTCCAGGTCTGTTGAGTCTTGAACGGCTGCGGTTTGTCCATTAAAAACACATTCCTGTTGACGTGTTTCTGCTGTGTCGTTTCTAATCCTCAATTTCCCAGAATGCCTTTCTGCCATGGCTTGAGTACCTGTAGTTTTCGTGTCTGCAGTCACACAGAAACCAATGCAGTGTCCCAACCGTTATAACCACGTTCAGCTCATGGAGTGGTGCTCATGTCCTGTGAAAGCTTCTCACTGCGGGATGTGCTGCTTCATAGGAAACTCATGAGACCAAAGACCATCACATACATGCTGAGTGAGATGATCTACAAGCTTCCACCCACTTCCCATTAAGAAAGTGGTCAGGCCTGGCAGTCTCTATATGCAAATTAGGGTGTGTGGCAAATGTTTTTAAACCCTTTTGGTTTTTGAACAGGTCCAACCCAACTTCACCGGAGCAAAACCTACGTATGCACGGGGGAGACATGCACGGGGAGAACATGACCGGGGAGAACCTGGACCGGGGGAGAAACATGCACGGGGGAAGAACAAGCACGGGGGACCGAGAAAAACAAGCACGGGGAGAACAAGCACGGGGAGAAACATGACCGGCAACGAGGAGAACAAGCACGGGGAGAAGCAAGGCACGGGGAGAACACGACACGGGGAGAAGAACAATGCACGGGGAGAACATGCACGGGGAGAACATGACCAGGGGGAGAACATGACGGGGAAGACATGCACGGGGAGAACTGCGGGGAGAACATGACGGGGAGAACATGCGCGGGGAGAACAATGCACGGGGGAGAACATGACCGGGGAGAACATGACCGGGGAGAACAAGCACGGGGAGAACAAGCACGGTGAGAACCCGGGAGAACAACACGGGGAGAACAGCACGGGGAGAACAAGCACGGGGAGAACAGCACGGGGAGAACATGACCGAGAACATGCGCGAGGAGAACATGACGGGGAGAACATGACCGGGAGAACATGCACGGGGAGAACATGACTGCACGGGGAGAACATGACCGGGAGAACATGCGCGAGGAGAACATGCACGGTTAACATGCACGGGGAGAACATGACCGTGACCGGGGAGAACAAGCACGGGGAGAAACAAGCACGGGGAGAACAAGCCGGGAGAACATGCACGGGGAGAACATGACCTGCACGGAGAACATGCACGGGGAGAACATGACAGAACATGCACGGGGAAACATGACCGGGGAGGAACATGCGCGAGGAGAACATGCACGGGGAGAAACATGCGCGGGGAAAACATGCGCGGGGAGAACATGCGCACTCCACACAGAAGGCCCCCCATTGATGACGCTGGTTCAAGTGCCCCTGCGGGACTTAAGGAACCTTCTTGTTGTGAGGTAAGAGTGCTAACCACTGCAGCACCGTGCCACCCAGAGAATCGGATTGTGTGTTTACAAATTCTGTTTGGTTTTTTTGGACATTTGTTGAACAATAATACTGATTTAAAAACAAAAGTTTGTAAACCATGTTTGGTTTGGCTTTTACTCTGGAATATTAGTAGAATAAGCCTAAATAGAGCTGCACTCAATGATAACATTCATAAGAAAAAAGCAGCGGAGTCATTGGCCGAACGAGGAGCCGCTCGGTGAAAACTCCTGATGCCTGCAGACGACACCACAGTCATTGGACTCATTCAGGATGAACCGGGTTGAAGTGGAGCGGCTTGTCCTCTGGTGCAGCCAGAACCACTGGAGCTGAGCCCACTAAAGACTGGAGGGGAGGTGGATTTCAGGAAGAACCCTCCACTCTCAGCCTTTCCAACTCTAAACAGAACAATCCCCTCAACAGACTCACACAGGTTCCTAGTGTCCACCCTTTCACGAGACCTTCAATGGACTTCCCACATTAATTCGCTCTGGAAGAAGGTCCAGCAGAGGTTGTACTTCCTGAGAAGTTCAACCTGCCTTAGGAGCTGCTGACCATCTTCCACTGCAGTAATGCAGTCTGTCCTGACCACATCCATCACGGTCTGGTTTGGATCTGCTACCAGACACGACCTGGACAAACTGCAGAGAACCATCAGGTCCGCTGAGAGGATTATTGGTTCCAACCTTCCCTCCATTCAGGACCTTTCCAGGTCCAGGGTCAGGAAGCGGGCTGGTAGAATCCTGACAGACCCTTCACATCCCAGACACAGTCCTTTTAGTCTCCTCCCCTCTGGGCGGCATTTCAGAACTTTGTGCGCTAAAACCACTCGCCATAAAGACAATTCTTCCCTCGAGCTATCACTATGATAGACACTCGACCGGCCACAGAGTACAGAACAGAAATAAGACTACACCAGACGAACTGCTGGATCTACAATGATCTATTTTCTTCATATGTAAATATAACTTTCATTCATTGATTTTATTTTTCTGTTTTATTACTAGTATATACTTTTTTTGTAAACTATTTGCAGTTATTTACGTTTCCTTAATTGCACACGAGAGAACAAGACACTGGAACTAAATTCCTTGTATAAACTAAACTTGACCAATAAAGCAGATTCTAATACTGGTAAAAACTAAGAGCAGACTTCTATTGACTGATATTACTGATTATCGTCTGATTTTTGTAGTAATAGAAACAGAAAATATTCTAAAAATCATCAAATACAAACAATGAAAAGTATTTTCAGAGAAAAAACATCCTCAGCAATAAGCAATGAAAGACGAATGTTCATATATAACTGCAAGAAGTCTATGTAGATGATGTCAGTGATTCTTCTAAAAAATTCCTGGATATGAGAATTTTTGATTCTACTTTCCACTTAGTATGTAAGAAAAATTAACAAAATCAAAACTTTGGATCAGTAAAAGTTTGAAAAATACCTTTAGAAAAAAGAACAAGTTTTATCAAGATTTTATTCCAAACAAAAGAAAATGAGACAAAGTGTAACAGTTACAAAAATAAACGAGGAACAGGTTAAAGTTAGAACTAATATTGTGTTCTAGGAGAGACGTGTGTCAGTTCTTGGTGTGAAATGATGGAACAAAGTGAGTGATGAGTTAAAATGAAGTGTAAATGATTACGAAACACACCTGAAACAGCATTTGATTTACTGACTGTCCATTTGGGAAGGATTGTTTTTTTCTTTGTTTCTGTTTTCCTTGTTATACTGATAAGCGTGACATTGTCGGGTATTGGAGGAAAGGCATCCAATAAGCTTCATGAGCTTCTATCTATTCCTTTTTTATTGGTGGTTTGCTTGTGTTAACAAAACAAATGGCAACTCAACTAATAAACACGAACACAACTTTGGGATGAAATCCCACATTATAAGTTATCAGGAGCACAAGAAATGAGAATAAAAGAGATCTTGTTCTTAGTGGGTTTAGTTAACCTGGTTAAAAAAGGTTAACAAATAGATAATGAATGGTCTCAACAGGTCTCAAGAAATTGGCTGATAGGCGGCGCTGCAACCGATTCTTACACTTCTAGCCTCTTATCTCTGAACCACTGCAGAGGGACTGTGGGTTCCTCAGTGTCTTATGGAACAAACAGAAAAACCTGGGCTTTCTAGCGCCATCTTGTGGTTACGTATAGAAGATAACTTCCCTTTGGTTCTTTGATGGTTCTCCTAGTACAGTGAGACTGATCCCTGCTTCCTCTTTGATTATCAGAACTAGTTCAGAGATGGAATTAGGCTCCTCCTCCTTCATGAAGTCATCTCTTGTGGTGGGCTTTTCCCAGGATGCTCTTGTGTCCAGACTTCAATATTAACCAAATTGGGTTTCTAACCTCATCAGACTATCAACAATCTAATGAGTCTCATGAAGCAGTGAAGGAGCTCAAGCAGCTGCATTAGTATTGGCCAGAAGGCGGCGCTGCAGCTGGTTTCATGACCTTTAGCAGCAGCATTTAGATGTGGAATGATTAAAAACAACAGTTAGTGATCAGTTTCTCACACAGACACAACAGAAGAAAGGCTGAGATGGGAGTTTGTGTCTTTGTTCGAACGTCTTTCCTCAGAAGGAAACCAGTTGAATGACTCTGTTTGTCTTATCAAACATGACAAACTCCAACACACCCAGCGTCTCTGTTTGAAGAGTTACGCAGGATCCTCCTGCTGAGGAGAGCAGACCGAACTGCTCTGTGTCCATGCAGGCACAGACCCAGCATCATGTCCATCAACGTGACTCTGAAGAGGATCCTCAACCTGCCGGGGCGGCACGACAGGAAGGTCGAGCTCTGCTTCAGAGGTAACTGACTTGGCACATCTGAAAGAACGCTTCAGTTTTTGTACTGGTTTTATTGGGTTTGCAAACTGAGGGATTCCGACTGAGGAAGACATAAATTCACCAGGATGAAGGAGAACTTTCACCAACATCCAGATGAAACGAGAAGGAATCACAGCAGCTTTCCTTTTCCTGTCATCAGCAGTGTTGGAACATTACTTTAAAAATAATTAGTTATCATTTCTCTCTTGATCTAAATGTAACTGAAATAGTAACTTAGATTACTTTATAGTAAAATTAACTGATTCCTACAAACTGCTCAGTTTGAATTAGTCAACTGGAACAAGTACATTTACATGTACTTTTATACATTTTCTTTCCTTTGGTCTTTTCCTTCAGGAGTCGCTACAGCCAATCAGCTTCCTCCATCTACCCCTGTCTCCTGCATCCTCTAACTCCAGCTTCCTTCATGTCTTCACTGCATCCATAAACCTCCTCTTTGGTTTTCCTCTAGACCTCTTTCCTGCAGTTCTAGACTCAGCATCCTTCTACCAACATATTCACCGTCTCTCCTCTGGACATGACTGAACCATCTCAGTCTGACTCTCTGACTTTATCTCCAGAACCTCTAACATGTGCTGTTCCTCTGATGGACTCATTCCTGATCCATCCTGGTCATTCCCAAAGAGAACCTCAGCATCTTCATCTCTGCTTCCTCCAGTTCTGCTTCCTGTCTTTTCCTCAGTACCTCTGTCTCTAGACTGAACAACACGGCTGCTCTCAGCACAGTTTAGTTCATCTTTCCTTTCATTTGAGCTGAAACTTCTACCAGATCTACAAAGACACAGTGCAGTTCTCTCTCACCTTCTCTGACCTTCTCTGACCTTCTCTGACCTTCTCCGTCAACATCCTCAAAGCAAAGATTACATCTGTAGAGTTCTTTCTTGGTATGAAACCAAACTGCTGTAGTTGAAGTCTAGCTTCAACTACTCTTTCCATCCCTTCATTGTTTGGCTCATCAGCTTTAGTCCTCTGTAGTTTCTATAACTCTGCACATCTTCATTATTCTTAAAAATGGAACCATCACACTTCTCCGTTCCTCAGGAATCTTCTCACCATAAGATCCTGTAGAACAATCCAGTCAGAAACTCTACTGTTATCCCTCAGAGACACTTCCATACCTGCACAGGTGTATCATCAGGACCAGGAGCCTTTCCGCTCTTCTTCCTCACTTCATCCTCACTAATCTTTGTTTCTTCCTGCTCCTCAACAGTCACCTCTTCTATTCTTTCTTCTCTCGTTTTCTTCATAGTATTCTTTCCATCTTTCCATGACACTACTGACAGCTGTCAACACATTACCATCCCTATCCTTCATCCCTCTAACCTGCTGCATGTCCTTCCCATCTCAGTCTCTCCGCTGTGATCATCTGTACAGGTCAGTCTGTCCCTCTTTACTACCTAACCTAATATATAAGTCATCATAAGCCCCTTGTTTGACCTTTGACCCTCCACTTTTACCTTACGCTGCATCTCTCTGTACTCCTGTCTACTCTCCTCAGTCCCCTGTGTCCCACTTCTTCCTAGCTAGCCTCTCAGTCCGTAAACACTCCTGCACCACCTCATTCCACCACCAAGTCTCCTTATCAACTTTCTTTCCTGATGGCACACCAACTACACTCCTACCTGTCTCCCTGATCACATGAGTTGTAGTTATCCAATCAACTGGGAGTATCTGCTGACCACCCAAAGTCTGTTTCAACTCTTTCTTAAAAGTCCCGCAACATTCTTCCTCTTTCAGCTTCCACCAGTTTGTCCTCTTCTCTGCTCTTTCTTTCTTCATCTTCTTCATCACCAGAGTCATCCTACACACCACCATTCTATGCTGTCTGGAAACACTCTCACCAACCACTACTTTGCAGTGGTTTCCCTCAGATTACACGTCTACCTACACAAGATGTAGTCTATCTGTGTGCTTAACAGATTAAACGCATTAAACATCACACCTTCTATTTCTATCTTCAGACTCATCTTAAGATAACTCCTCCTCCATTTCTTCTCCACCATGATTGACCCCTGCTCCTAAGCTTCTGGCCTTCCTACCTTTCCAGCTGGTCTCCTGGACACACAGTATGCCTTCCTCCTCAGCATAGTCATAGTTTCAACATTCAAAGTCTCTACTCTCAGTCAACACTCATGACTTTGCTCTTCTATCTCTTCCTCCTCTCCTTCTTTGACCAACAGTAGTCCAGTTTCCACCGGCAGCATCGGTGAACAGCACCGATAGTGGTCTTCGGGTTTTGACTGATCCAGGATGGATATCGCAGGGTCTGATTTGCATGTTTGGTTTAGCTGGGTCACGGTGCTGCTGGACACCAGTTTGTCGCAGGGCCACAGTCACACACCCATGCACACTCACATCCACAGAGTGACCACGGACCAGTGAACCCTAGACTACTAGACAAAAGGCCAACAAAAGGTTTCCTGACAACATCCGTGCTCAAAACACTGGCGTCAGTTAGACCTCATCTTATCTCGCCGCTCAGCTATCAACTGCATTCTGCACGTGCGCTCCTATTGTAGCCCTGACTACGACTCAGACCACTCCTTAGTCTACTGCAAGATCAGGCTGAACCCAAAGAGGTTCCATCATTCAAAGAAACAAGGAAATCTTCGCATCGACATCAGTAAGATGTCACAGCCTGACCTCATGCAGAAATTCACAGAAGCCCTTGAAAAGGAACTTGATGCAGCACAGACAGGTGACTCTGCCCTTGAAAAGTGTGAAACACTGCGAACACAATGCACCACACTGCCCTAGCAGTCTTTGCAAGGAGGACCACAAAGACACATGAGTAGTTTGAAGCAAAATCCTCAGTGATTATGCCAGTTAGAGAAGCCAAATGCACAGCCCTGGCAGAATAGAAGTGATTACCGAGCCAGAGGAACTTCCAAACTCTGAGGGCTACAAGGAGGAAGGCTCAACAAATCAAAATCAAATCAATCTTAATTTCTACACACTTTTCATCTAAAAATAACACAAAGTGCTTTCACCAAAACAAACAAACAAATAAATATAAAACAAGGACAACAATAAAACAGAGTTCCCGCACACAACCCACCATCCCTTTTACGCCTCCCACCCTCTAACTGATGGAAATAGATCATGGAAAGTAGGCTGAGCACGTAAATTGGTTGTTGGAAACGGTAGTAGTGGGACCTCACTCTGTGTCAATAGCTGCACCACAGACTACCAAACACAGTGAACGAATATTAGCAGGAGCTCAGCAACAACATCCAGAAAGTGGCCATATCAGGGAACGCAAGAGGCGTGTCTAACAGCATGACAGCATGAGGAGCTGGAGTACCTCTCAAGTCGTCTTCTGGGACAATACTCTCCAACCAGCAACAACTAATGGAAAGATGGGTGGAATACTACGTTCACCTCTATTCCAGACAGAAGACGGAGACACCATTGAGTGCCTGCCAACCACTAAAGAACTTGATGCAGAACCAAGAGTAGAAGACACTTGCAAAGCGGGCAGTACAAGGTACTAACTCTGCAGGGCGCCCAAACGTTTGCACACGCCATTATTTTGTTTTCTGTTATTTTGAAAGGGTAAATGATGGAAATAAACCCTCGTTTTTTTACATAACCCATTTGTAAACTGATGCCTTTAAGATATTTTTCAATCTTTCTTGGGGGTTCTTTATGCAGAATAATAGAACATTTTATCTGGGGGGCACAAACTATTGATCCCCACTGTAGTTTATTTGTGCTCTCCCTCATTGTTTTCACACAATAAGAATACTGGATTGATAAGCAAGTTCTGACATCAGCAGGCCTGACGATGTCGCCTGCGCTGCCTCAACCATGTGTGCCGCACGGAGGATGGGAGTCTCCCAAAGGACATCCTCATCTGGGAGGAGGACAACAGGGAGTCCGATCCTTCGATTTAAAGAGGTCGTGAAGAGAAACACAAAAGTGCTCGACATAAACACGCAGTCCTGGAAAGACCTCACAGCAGACCACTCAAAGTGGAACGGCACTCTGACTAAACAGCTCAAGTCAGGTGAAAAGAACGCGATCCGTGCATCAGAAAACAACCGAGCTCGCAGAAAGAGTCCCCGTTCCAAACTTTCATTTGGAATGACAGCCAGGGAACCACCTACAAACGTGATTTCTGCTGCAAAGATGAGGAGAATTCCTCTCCTGGAATGGCTTTTTCAACGTTGTCTCAGACAACTAGATACACCAAGACAAAAGCAAGGATACGTCATCCATGGTCACACTGGCCGACGGACGAGGGACTTGGTATTGCTAATTGTAACAGAGATGCTTGTTACTTGTAATTCTGCAGCAGAATGTGGGAACATAAACATGTGAGAGAGGTGACAGCATCTTCAGAAAACCAGACTTTCTTCAGGACTAGAAGTTTTAACCTGAAAATCCAATCTTGTCTTCTGTTTTCAAAGGTAAAATGGTTTATTGATCTGAATCACAACATCTGATTCAAACTCACTTGCATAGTTTGGCAGAAGTAATGACAGTGAAAGGCATCTTTGTTGCTATAGTAACAGGTCTGTCTGTTCTCCAGGTTTCACCTACAAAACCAGAATCCTGCAGTGTGAGAATGTGGCCATCTTCAATGAGGTTAGTCACCCCCCCATACACACTTTCAGACGCCTCTCATTTTTGCTGTGTTTGTGTGTAGATACACTAACTGAAACCATTTCATGGATCTGATAAGATAGTATTTCCCTCCTACAGAGCACACACACAACCACTCCTTAAACACACTCGCTGTGTTCCAGCTTCTGGAGAGCAGAGTTGAAGTTTCTTGTTTACCATCCCAGGTTTGTTCTCAGGTGTGGAACAGGTTAAACCTTTAGACTGCTTAGTTTGACAAACGGGTGTTTCACTGTAAGGAGGTGAGTCAGGAACGGGAAGTTTTCCTTTTCCTGCAGGTCCTCCAATGGACAGACGGGTTTTGCCTGTAACACTTAAAGCTGTTGAGTCCATGATGTGTGAAGAGCAGCAAAGACGCCAACAGCATCGCTGCCTCCAGGTCAAATGGGTTTTCTATTCAAAATCCATAAAGAGGCAGGGAGAACTTGTCAATGGACTGAACTTTAATTTGAGATCATGGGAGGAGCCAAATGGTCACACTCATCCTACATTCAGTGGGGTCCAGGACCCCCAGCTCACCTTCACAGGAAGTCCTCCATGTCAGCTGTCACGGCGGGGGGGGGCTGAAGTCAGGAGTCACTGCTGTGACCTTCAGGTTCACCTCTGCATACAGCAGTGGAAACAGCAGGAGTTTCAGGAAATCTTTGAAAAAATGAGGATCAGCTGCAGGGACGTTCCATAGGAATGGAGAAGCAGCGCTGCCACCGTTCTGTTCACAAGACGTCCAGAAACGTCTGTGGATTTTTAACACAGAAACATGGAGGTTACAGCAGAACACATGATCAAGTTTGCAAAAAGGCTTTTTTCAGTGTTTGAACCACATGAGGAGTTTAGGATTTTCCTAATGTGACACGGAGAAAACGTGTCAGCTTCCACAGTTTGTGACTGGCTGAAAGGAACGCTGGAGTGTGTTTTCCTGCAGCTGCAGGTGTTTGTTCTTCAGGTGTAACCAGATGAGTGTGTGAGCAGGTTCTCCTGTGAGACACAGAGATGGATAGTTGTTCTGGTAAAGTGAGTTTTTGTTCTTATGGTTGAGTCATGTCCAGAGGAGAGACGGTCAATATATTGGTAGAAGGATGCTGAGTCTAGAACTTCAAGTTCAGGTTAAAGAACCAGAGTGAAGAACATCCTTTTTCCATGTTTTAGTCAAAACATTTTTCAGATTCAACTTGATTTAAAAATATTTGAAAAAGCATTTAAAATGCGTCAGAATCAAGGTTCCTCTTTTGCAGGAATAGCAGGTCATATTTCTGCTTTTCCAAATGATGTCAGCAGGATCTGCATGACTGGAACGGAAAGATTTCATGGTATGGCGTTGCTGTGTTTCCCACAGAATTTTCGGTGGCCGCACTACGGCAAAGACATCACGGAAGAGGTTCTACACGTCAGTGTTTACAACTGCAGCCGAATCTTTACTGACAGGTGACTGACAACCACACACAGTATGACACAAGCTCACACAATGTTAGAAAAACACAGTGACAAAAAACACACAGTGAAACACAAAATGACACAAACACACAAAATGATACAAACACAAAATGTAACAAACACACAAAATGACACCAACACACAAAATGACACCAGCACACAAAATGACACAAACACACAAAATGACACAAACACAGTGGCACACACAAATTTATACAAACACACAAAATCACACAAACACACAAAATGACACAAACACACAAAAAGACACAAACACACAAAATGACACAAACACACAAAATGACACAAACACAGTGGCACACACAAATTTATACAAACACACAAAATGACACAAACACACAAAATGACACAAACACACAGAATGACACAAACACACAAAATGATACAAACACACAAAATGAAACAAAAACACATAATGACACAAACACAAAAAATGACAGAAACACACAAAATGACAGAAACACACAAAATGACACAAACACAGTGGCACACACAAATTTATACAAACACACAAAATGACACAAACACAAAAAATGACACAAACACACAGAATGACACAAACACACAAAATGACACAAACACAGTGGCACACAAATTTATACAAACACACAAAATGACACAAAACACACAAAATGAAACAAACACACAGAATGACACAAACATACAAAATGATACAAACACACAAAATGAAACAAAAACACATAATGACACAAACAAAAAATGACAGAAACACACAAAATTACAGAAACACACAAAATGACACAAACACAGTGGCACACACAAATTTATACAAACACACAAATGACACAAACACAAAAATGACACAAACACACAGAATGACACAAACACAAAAAATGACAGAAACACATAAAATGACAGAAACACACAGAATGACACAAACACACAGTGGCACACACAAAATTATACAAACACACAAAATGACACAAACACAGAATGACACAAACACACAAAATGACAGAAACACACACTATGACACAAGCTCAATGTCAGAAAAAGACAGTGAAACACATACACACAGTGACACAGTGACACAAACACACAAAATGACAGAAACACACACTATGAAACAAGCTCAAACAATGTTAGAAACAAACAGTGACACACATACACACAGTGACACAAACACACAAAATGACACAAACACACAAAATGACACAAACACAGTGGCACACACAAATTTATACAAACACACAAAATGACACAAACACACAAAATGACACAAACACACAGAATGACACAAACACACAAAATGATACAAACACACAAAATGAAACAAAAACACATAATGACACAAACACAAAAAATGACAGAAACACACAAAATGACAGAAACACACAGAATGACACAAACACACAGTGGCACACACAAAATTATACAGACACACAAAATGACACAAACACAGAATGACACAAACACACAAAATGACAGAAACACACACTATGACACAAGCTCAATGTCAGAAAAAGACAGTGACACACATACACACAGTGACACAAACACACAAAATGACACAAACACACAAAATGACAGAAATACACACTATGACACAAGCTCAAACAATGTTAGAAACACACAGTGACACAAACACACAAAATGACACAAACACACAAAATGACACAAACACACAGAATGACACAAACACAGTGGCACACACACAATGATACAAACAAACAAAATGACAAACACCCACAATAACACAAACACACAGGGACAGAAACCTACACAATTACAGAAAGACACACAAAGGCACAAACACACAAAATGACAGAAACTCACACAGTGACACAAACACACAGAATTACACAAACACACAGGGGCACACACATAATGACAAAAGCACACAGGGACACAAACTTACACAATAACAAAAAGGCACACAATGGCACAAAAAATGTATGTGCATGTGTTTGCTTATGTATGTGTGCATGTGTGTATTTATGTATGTGTGTGTTTTTGTATGTTTGCTTGTGTGTATTTATGTATGTGTGCATGTTAGTGTTTATGCATGTGTGCATGTGTTTTTGTATGTGTGCATGTGTGTGTTTATGTATGTATGCATGTGTTTTTGTATGTGTGCATGTGTGTGTTTATGCATGTGTGCATGTGTTTTTGTATGTGTGCATGTGTGTGTTTTGTATGTGTGCATGTGTGTGTTTTTGTATGTGTTTGTGTGTATTTGTATGTTTGCATGTGTGTATTTATGTATGTGTGCATATGTTTTTGTATGTGTTTGTGTGTATTTGTATGTTTGCATGTGTGTATTTGTATGTTTGCATGTGTGTATTTATGTATGTATGCTTGTGTTTATGTATGTGTGCTTGTGTTTGTGTGTGTGTGTATGTGTTTGTGTGTACTTATGTATGTGTGCTTGTGTGTGTGTGTGTATGTGTTTGTGTGTATTTATGTATGTGTTTGTGTGTATTTATGTATGTGTTTTTGTATGTGTGCATGTGTATTTATGTATGTGTGCATGTGTTTTTGTATGTGAGCATGTATGTTTATGTATGTGTTTGTGTGTATTTATGTGTTTGTGTGTATTTGTATGTTTGCTTGTGTGTGTTTATGTATGTGTGCATGTATTTTTGTATGTGTTTGTGTGTATTTGTATGTATGCATGTATTTTTGTATGTGTTTGTGTGTTTTTGTATGTGTGCATGTGTGTGTTGATGTATGTATACATGTGTTTTTGTATGTTTGTGTGTATTTATGAATGTATGCTTGTGTTTATGTATGTGTGTATTTATGTATACGTGCTTGTGTTTGTGTTTATGTGTTTGTGTGTAATTATGTATGTATGCATGTGTTTTTGTATGTGTTTGTGTGTATTTGTATGTTTGCATGTGTGTATTTATGTATGTGTGCATGTGTTTTTGTATGTGAGCATGTATGTTTATGTATGTGTTTGTGTGTTTTTATGTATGTGTTTGTGTGTATTTGTATGTTTGCATGTGTGTGTTTATGCATGTGTGCATGTGTTTTTGTATGTGTTTGTGTGTATTTGTATGTTTGCATGTGTGTGTTTATGTATGTATGCATGTATTTTTGTATGTGTTTGTGTGTTTTCGTATGTTTGCATGTGTGTAGTTATGAATGTATGCTTGTGTTCATGTATGTGTATATTTATGTATGTGTGCTTGTATTTGTGTGTATTTATGTATGTGTGTAAGTATTTGTGTGTATTTATGTATGTGTGTAAGTATTTGTGTGTATTTATGTATGTGTGTAAGTATTTGTGTGTATTTATGTATGTGTTTGTGTGTACTTATGCATGTGTGCTTGTATTTGTGTGTATTTATGTATGTGTTTGTGTGTACCTATGTATGTGTGCTTGTGTTTGTGTGTATTTTAGTATGTGTTTGTGTGTACTTATGTATGTGTGCTTGTGTTTGTGTGTATTTATGAATGTATGCTTGTGTTTATGTATGTGTGTATTTAAATATGTGTGCTTGTGTGTGTGTATGTGTTTGTGTGTATTTATGAATGTCTGCTTGTGTTTATGTATGTGTGTATGTGCTTGTGTGTACTTATGTATGTGTGCTTGTGTTTGTGTGTATTTATGAATGTTTTTGTGTGTATTTATGTATGTGTTTGTGTGCATTTATGAATGTTTGCTTGTGTTTGTGTGCGTGTATGTGTTTGTGTGTATTTATGTATGTGTGCTTGTGTTTGTGTGTGTGTATGTGTTTGTGTGTATTTATGTATGTGTGTAAGTATTTGTGTGTATTTATGTATGTGTGTAAGTATTTGTGTGTATTTCTGTATGAGTTTGTGTGTACTTATGCATGTGTGCTTGTGTTTGTGTGTATTTATGAATGTATGCTTGTGTTTATGTATGTGTGTATTTATGTATGTGTGCTTGTGTGTGTGTATTTGTCTGTGTGTACTTATGTATGTGTGCTTGTGTGTATTTATGTATGTGTGCTTGTGTTTATGTGTGTGTGTATGTGTTTGTGTGTACTTATGAATGTGTGCTTGTGTTTGTGTGTGGCGTTTGTGAGTGGGTGTATGTGTTTGTGTGTGTGTATGTGTTTGTGTGTATTTATGTATGTGTGCTTGTGTTTGTGTGTGTGTATGTGTTTGTGTGTACTTATGTATGTGTGTATTTATGAATGTGTTTGTATGTATTTATGTATGTGTGCTTGTGTTTTTGTGTGTGTGTATGTGTTTGTGTGTACTTATGTGGCGTTTGTGAGTGGGTGTATGTGTTTGTGTGTGTGTATGTGTTTGTGTGTATTTATGTATGTGTGCTTGTGTTTGTGTGTGTGTATGTGTTTGTGTGTACTTATGTATGTGTGTATTTATGAATGTGTTTGTATGTATTTATGTATGTGTGCTTGTGTTTTTGTGTGTGTGTATGTGTTTGTGTGTACTTATGTATGTGTGCTTGTGTTTGTGTGTATGTGTTTGTGTGTACTTATGTATGTGTGCTTGTGTTTGTGTGTACTTATGTATTTGTGCTTGTGTTTTTGTGTGTGTGTGTGTGTATGTGTTTGTGTGTACTTATGTATGTGTGCTTGTGTTTGTGTGTATTTATGTATGTGTGCTTGTGTTTATGTGTGTGTGTATGTGTTTGTGTGTACTTATGTATGTGTGCTTGTGTTTGTGTGTACTTATGTATGTGTGCTTGTGTTTTTGTGTGTGTGTATGTGTTTGTGTGTACTTATGTATGTGTGCTTGTGTTTGTGTGCTTGTGTTTGTGTATATTTATGTATGTGTGCTTGTGTTTATGTGTGTGTGTATGTGTTTGTGTGTACTTATGTATGTGTGTTTGTGTTGTACTTATGTATGTGTGCTTGTGTTTGTGTGTATGTGTTTGTGTGTATGTGTTTGTGTGTACTTATGTATGTGTGCTTGTGTTTGTGTGTATTTATGTATGTGTGCTTGTGTTTGTGTGTACTTATGTATGTGTGCTTGTGTTTGTGTGTGTGTGTACTTATGTATGTGTGCTTGTGTTTGTGTGTACTTATGTATGTGTGCTTGTGTTTGTGTGTGTGTATGTGTTTGTGTGTACTTATGTATGTGTGCTTGTGTTTGTGTATATTTATGTATGTGTGATTGTGTATGTGTTTGTGTGTACTTATGTATGTGTGTATGTGTTTGTGTGTGTACTTATGTATGTGTGCTTGTGTTTGTTTGTGTGTGCTTGTGTTTGTGTGTATTTATGTATGTGTGCTTGTGTTTATGTGTGTGTGTATGTGTTTGTGTGTACTTATGTATGTGTGCTTGTTTTTGTGTGTACTTATGTATGTGTGCTTGTGTTTGTGTGTATGTGTTTGTGTGTACTTATGTATGTGTGCTTGTGTTTGTGTGTATTTATGTATGTGTGCTTGTGTTTGTGTGTACTTATGTATGTGTGCTTGTGTTTGTGTGTGTGTGTACTTATGTATGTGTGCTTGTGTTTGTGTGTGTGTATGTGTTTGTGTGTACTTATGTATGTGTGCTTGTGTTTGTGTATATTTATGTATGTGTGATTGTGTTTGTGTGTGTGTGTACTTATGTATGTGTGCTTGTGTTTGTGTGTATTTATGTATGTGTGCTTGTGTTTATGTGTGTGTGTATGTGTGTATTTATGAATGTGTGCTTGTGTTTGTGTGTGGCGTTTGTGAGTGGGTGTATGTGTTTGTGTGTGTGTATGTGTTTGTGTGTATTTATGTTATGTGTGCTTGTGTTTATGTGTGTGTATGTGTTTGTGTGTACTTATGTATGTGTGCTTGTGTTTTTGTGTGTGTGTATGTGTTTTTGTGTACTTATGTATGTGTGCTTGTGTTTGTGGTGTGTGTGCTTGTGTTTTGTGTGTATTTATGTATGTGTGGCCTGTGTTTATGTGTGTGTATGTGTTTGTGTGTTACTTATGTATGTTTGCTTGTGTTTGTGTGTACTTATGTATGTGTGCTTGTGTTTGGTGGTATGTGTTTGTGTGTACTTATGTATGTGTGCTTGTGTTTGGTGTGGTCTTATGTATGTGTGCTTGTGTGTTGTGTGTGTGTGTACTTATGTATGTGTGCTTGTGTTTGTGTGTACTTATGTATGTGTGCTTGTGTTTGTGTGTATTTATGTATGTGTGCTTGTGTTTGTGTGTGTGTGTACTTATGTATGTGTGCTTGTGTTTGTGTGTATTTAGTATGTGTGCTTGTGTTTATGTGTGTGTGTATGTGTTTGTGTAGTATTTATGAATGTGTTGCTTGTGTTTGTGTGTACTTATGTATGTGTGCTTGTTGTTTGTGGTGTATTTATGTATGTGTGCTTGTTGTTTGGTGTGTACTTATGTATGTGTGCTTTGTGTTTGTTGTGTATTTATGTATGTGTGCTTGTGTTTGTGTGTATTTATGTATGTGTGCTTGTGTTTGTGTGTGTATGTACTATGTCAAGTGTTGCTTGTGTTTGTGTGTATTTATGTATGTGTGCTTGTGTTTATGTGGTGTGTTTGTGTGTATTTATGAATGTGTGCTTGTGTTTTGGTGCTGGCGTTTGTGAGTGGGGTGTATGTGTTTGTGTGTGTGTATGTGTTTGTGTGTATTTATGTATGTGTGCTTGTGTTTGTGTTGTGTGTGTGTGTTTGTGTGTATTTATGTATGTGTGCTTGTGTTTGTGTATGTGTTTGTGTGTATTTATGTATGTGTCTAAGTATTTGTGTGTTATTTATGTATGTGTGTAAGTATTTGTGTGTATTTATGTATGTGTGTAAGTATTTGTGTGTATTTCTGTATGAGTTTGTGTGTACTTATGCATGTGTGCTTGTGTTTGTGTGTATTTATGAATGTATGCTTGTGTTTATGTATGTGTGTATTTATGTATGTGTGCTTGTGTGTGTGTATTTGTCTGTGTGTACTTATGTATGTGTGCTTGTGTGTATTTATGTATGTGTGCTTGTGTTTATGTGTGTGTGTATGTGTTTGTGTGTACTTATGAATGTGTGCTTGTGTTGTGTGTGGCGTTTGTGAGTGGGGTGTATGTGTTTGTGTGTGTGTATGTGTTTGTGTGTATTTATGTATGTGTGCTTGTGTTTTGTGTGTGTGTATGGTGTTTGTGTGTACTTATGTATGTGGTGTATTTATGAATGTGTTGTATGTATTTATGTATGTGTGCTTGTGTTTTTTGTGTGTGTGTATGTGTTTGTTGTACTTATGTATGTGTGCTTGTGTTTGTGTGTATGTGTTTTGTGTGTACTTATGTATGTGTGCTTGTGTTTGTGTGTACTTATGCATGTGTGCTTGTGTTTTATGGGTGTGTTGTGTGTTTATGTTTTTGTGTGTACTTATGTTGTGTGCTTGGTGTTTGTGTGTTATTTATGTATGTGTGCTTGTGGTTTATGTGTGTGTGTATGTGTTGTGTGTACTTATTATGTGTGCTTGTGTTTGTGTGTTACTTATGTATGTGTGCTTGTGTTTTTGTGTGTGGTGTATGTGTTTTTGTGTGTACTTATTTGTGTTTGTGTTTGTGTGCTTGGTTTTGTGTATTTATGTACGTGTGTGCTTGTGTTTATGTGTGTGTATGTTGTTGTGTGTACTTATGTATGTGTTGTTTGTGTGTACTTATGTATGTGTGCTTGTGTTTGTGTGTACTTATGTATGTGTGTATGTGTTTGTGTGTACTTATGTATGTGTGCTTGTGTTTGTGTGTATTTATGTATGTGTGCTTGTGTTTGTGTGTACTCATGGATGTGTGCTTGTGTTTGTGTGTGTGTGTACTTATGTATGTGGTGCTTGTGTTGTTGTGTGTACTTATGTATGTGTGCTTGTTGTGTTTTGTGGTGTTGTATGTGTTTGTGTTGTACTTATGTATGTGTGCTTGTGTTTGTGTATATGTTATGTATGTGTGTGTGTATGTGTTTGTGTGTACTTATGTATGTGTGCTGTGTTTGTGTGTGTACTCATGTATGTGTGCCTTGGTTTGTGTGTGTGTGGTACTTATGTATGTGTGCTTGTGTTGTGTGTACTTATGTATGTTGTGCTTGTGTTTGTGTGTGGTGTACTTATGTATGTGTGCTTGGTTTGTGTGTACTTATGTATGTGTGCTTGTTTTTTGTGTGTGTGTATGTGTTTGTGTGTACTTATGTATGTGTGCTTGTGTTTGTGTGCTTGTGTTTTGTGTATTTATGTACGTGTGCTTTTTTTATGTGTGTGTATGTGTTTGTGTGTACTTTGTATGTGTGTTTGTGTGTACTTATGTATGTGTGCTTGTGTTTGTGTGTATGTGTTTGTGTGTATGTGTTTGTGTGTACTTATGTATGTGTGCTTGTGTTTGTGTGTCTTTATGTATGTGTGCTTGTGTTTGTGTGTACTCATGTATGTGTGCTTGTGTTTGTGTGTGTGTGTGTACTTATGTATGTGTGCTTGTGTTTTTGTGTGTACTTATGTATGTGTGCTTGTTTTGTGTGTGTGTATGTGTTTGTGTGTACTTATGTATGTGTGCTTGTGTTTGTGTATATTTATGTATGTGTGTGTGTTATGTGTTTGTGTGTACTATGTATGGTGTAGTGTTTGTGTGTACTTATGTATGTGTGCTTGTGTTTGTGTATATTTATGTATGTGTGTGTGTATTTGTTTGTGTGTACTTATGTATGTTGCTGTGTTTGTGTGTACTTTTATGTATGTGTGCTTGTGTTATTTGTGGTGTAGGTGTTGTGTGTACTTATGTATGTGTGTTTGTGTGTACTTATGTATGTGTGCTTGTTATTTGTGTGGTATGTTTGGTGGTGTACTTATGTATGTGTGCTTGTGTTTTGTGTATTTATGTATGTGTTGCTTGTGTTGGTGTGTACTTATGTATGTGTGCTTGTGTTGTGGTGTGTGTGTCTTACTGTAGTTGGTGCTTGTGTTTTTTGTGTGTGTATGTGTTTTGTGTGTACTTATGTATGTGTGCTTGTGTGTGTGTATATTTATGGTATGTGTGATTGTGTTTGTGTGTGTGTGTACTTTGTATTGTGCTTGTGTTTGTGTATTTTTATGTATTGTGGCTTGTGTTTATGTGTGTGTATGTGTGTATTTATGAATGTGTGCTTGTGTTTTGTTGGTGGCGTTGTGAGTGGGTGTATGTGTTTGTGTGTGTGTATGTGTTTGTGTGTATTTATGTATGTGTGCTTGTGTTTATGTGTGTGTGTATGTGTTTGTGTGTACTTATGTATGTGGTGCTTGTGTTTTTTTGTGTGTGTGTATGTTTTTTTGTGTACTTATGTATGTGTGCTTGTGTTTGTGTGTGTGTGCTTGTGTGTACTTATGTATGTGTGCTTGTGTTTGTGTGTACTTATGCATGTGTGCTTGTGTTTATGTGTGTGTGTGTGTGTATGTGTTTGTGTGTACTTATGTATGGTGCTTGTGTTTGTGTATTAGTATGTGTGCTTGTGTTTATGTGTGTGTGTGTATGTGTTTGTGTGATTATGTATGTGTGCTGTGTTTTTGTGTGTACTTATGTATGTGTTCTTGTGTTTTTGTTGTGTGTATGTGTTTGTGTGTACTTATGTATGTGTGCTTTGTGTTTGTGGTGCTTTTGTTGTGTGTATTAATGTACGTGTGCTTTGTGTTTATGTGTGTGTATGTGTTTGTGTGTACTTATGTATGTGGTGTGTGTTTGTGTGTAACTTTATGTATGTGTGCTTGTGTTTGTGTGTTGTGTTGGTTTGTGTGTATGTTTTTGTGTGTACTTATGTATGTGTGCTTGTGTTGTGTGTATTTATGTATGTGTGCTTGTGTTTGTTGTGTACCATGTATGTGTGCTTGTGTTTGGGTGTGTGTGTGTACTTATGTATGTGTGCGTGGTGTTTTGTGTACTTATGTATGTGTGCTTGTGTTTGTGTGTGTTGTATGTGTTTGGTGTGTACTTATGTATGTGTGCTTGTGTTTGTGTATATTTATGTATGTGTGTGTGTATGTGTTTTGTGTGCTTACTTATGTATTGTGGTATGTGTTGGTGTGTACTTTGTCTGTGTGCTTGTGTTTGTGTGCTTGTGTTTGTGTGTATTTATGTATGTGTGCTTGTGTTTCTGTTGTGTGTGATGTGTTTTGTGTGTACTTATGTATGTGTGTTTGTGTGTACTTATGTATGTGTGCTTGTGTTTGTGTGTATGTGTTTGTGTGTACTTATGTATGTGTGCTTGTGTTTGTGTGTATTTATGTATGTGTGCTTGTGTTTGTGTGTACTTATGTATGTGTGCTTGTGTTTGTGTGTGTGTGTACTTATGTATGTGTGCTTGTGTTTGTGTGTGTGTATGTGTTTGGTGTACTTATGTATGTTGGCTTGTGTTTGTGTATATTTAATGTATGTGTTGATTGTGTTTGTGTGTGTGTGTACTTATGTATGTGTGCTTGTGTTTGTGTGTATTTATGTATGTGTGCGTGTGTTTGTGTGTGTGTGTGTACTTATGTATATGTGCTTGTGATTGTGTGTGTGCAGGCTGCTGGGTCAGATGGTCATCAGTCTACAGTATGTACTAACGTCTGGCAGCTTGTTTCTACGGGAACCGCTCACTGACACCAACCACAGTCCAACAGATGTAAGGAGATGGTGATGCGCCCGGTAGGGGTTTGCGTGCTACAGTCTCCATGGTAACTAGAGTTTTTTTTTCAGATCTACGTGGAGCTGGACATTCGGTTCCATCCAGTGGATGGGGCACCTGGACGTTGGAAGGACCTTGACTTTGTGACTGATGAAGACATTGAGTACGATTATTTTTTACCGGAACCAATCTTTTTCAATCCACTAAATTTGAATCTGAAAAGAAAGTAAGCAATGACTATGGGATTTTGGTAGATTAGTCCCAAACGTTCTAGCAATGTTTGGAGCTGCTGCTAAAGCCTCTCTTGTTGCAGAACCCCGATGTTTGGAGATCATCACAGATGTTTGTATGGACATCAGCTCTTCGGTTAAAGTTCTTTTGGACTGTGCTTTCAGTCTAAACTCACTTTTTTCAGGTTCTCGTCTCATGCAGAATCATCATTTCTATCAGCAGTGAGAAAAGAACAGAACTTGATCTGTTTTTCTGACAGAAAGAGATTGTGTTTGTGTGATTGTGTGTTTGTGTGATTTCATAAACTCCGATTTTGAAAAATGTTCACCGTTTAAATCCCTGCTCCAACAAAAATGTCTCTGTGTTTCTCACAGGTGGAGGGGGCGGGGTTTCTCTGAGCCAACAAACCAGAACTGTATTTCTAATGAGCTACTCCCGCTGGACATTAAATATGTCTTAAAAAATGACAAAGTCTTTTTGAGTTTGGCTAAAAACTGCACAGTCATCATTACAGACTACTGGGACCCATTTTTTGGGTGAATGGGACCGTGACTGTAAAGCGCTTTCAGCCTTCAAGGAAGGTAGAAAAGCGCTATGGAAGTAAACACCATTTATTCACGGTAAAAAGTAAACAAATGTTTTTATGCAAATGAGATGATCAAAGGTTTGAACACAGTCAGGTACATAAGCATTACTGTCTTATTTCCATGACTGTCTGTTAACTACATCTCCCGTGTTGCACTAGATGGGCTGATCAAAAACGTAGCTCCCATTATACCCCCCTCCATAATGAACATCTCAACTCTGGAATGATGAGGTTCTTGGTTCTTGGTTTTACTTCAGACTCCCTGAATTGACATCTGCAGAAGCAGCTCAGATAAACGTTTTCCGGTTCCCTTCCGTGTTCGGAGGTTCAGATGATGCTAGAGGACAAGAGTCGGGAGCTCTCATGATGTTCTGAGATTCCTTTTCCTTCATCCTCAGATCTGCTCTGGTCATCAGGAATGAGGGAGTAGATGTGCCTGAGAGGTGAGAACCTCTACTGACCACTAAACCATAACATTTCTGTGACCTGCTGACCCTAACCCTCCATTTCATGTTGTCTGTACTGATGCATTTCCTTTCTCAGAGTGAGTTTGACTCTTTACATTAGTTTCTATTCATGAAGATTTATCCTCTTCTGGAGGTATTTGAAGACATTATGTGATCCTAAATAAAACGGAATCTTCTCTGTCGTCATGGAGCCTCAAGGCCTCAGATGACCTGAATGAAGAGCAGAACCAAACATCACCTTTCTGACACCAAAGCTGCTATTGAGGCGTTTGGTGGAATGATCACGCCCTTTGTGTCACCTTCATTCAAACAGTCCTGACACTGAACATTGTTTCCCTGGGTCTCATTTCTGTACTGGTTTCTGGTCTGGTTTCTGATCTAGTTTCTGGTCTGGTTTCTGATCTGGTTTCTGGTCTGGTTTCTGGTCTGATTTCTGATCTGGTTTCTGGTCTGATTTTTAATCTGGTTTCTAGTCTGGATTCTGATCTGGTTTCTGTTCTGATTTCTGATCTGGTTTCTGATCTGGTTTCTGTTCTGATTTTTAATCTGGTTTCTAGTCTGGATTCTGATCTGGTTTCTGTTCTGATTTCTTATCTGGTTTCTGGTCTGATTTTTAATGTGGTTTCTAGTCTGGATTCTGATCTGGTTTCTAATCTGGTTTCTGGTCTAATTTTTAATCTTGTTTTTAGTCTGGATTCTGATCTGGTTTGTGATCTGGTTTCTGATCTGGTTTCTGACTGGTCTCTGATCTGGTTTCTGGTCTGGTTTCTTATCTAGTTTCTGTTCTGATTTCAGGTCTGATTTTTAATCTGGTTTCTAGTCTGATTTTTAATCTGGTTTCTAGTCTGGATTCTGATCTGGTTTGTGATCTAGTTTGTGATCTGGTTTCTGATCTGGTTTCTGATCTGGTTTCTGGTCTGGTTTCTTATCTAGTTTCTGTTCTGATTTCAGATCTGGTTTCTTGTCTGATTTCTGATCTGGTTTCTGGTCTGATTTTTAATCTGGTTTCTAGTCTGGATTCTGATCTGGTTTGTGATCTGGTTTGTGATCTAGTTTGTGATCTGGTTTCTGATCTGGTTTATGACTGGTCTCTGATCTGGTTTCTGGTCTGGTTTCTTATCTAGTTTCTGTTCTGATTTCTGATCTGGTTTCTGTTCTGTTTTCTGATCTGGTTTCTGATCTGGTCTGTGATCTGGTCTCTCAATAGAAGCCCTAAGTCTGCCCACCCAAACCCATTGGAGAGAGATGCTCAGCGTCTAGGTCGCAGTCTGCTGCGGATAGGGGATGGAGATGAGGATGAGGAAGATGAGGATGATGAGGACTTGGTGGACTTAGAGGTCTCTGATGTGATCTTCACCACCCTTCTGAGGTTGGTGTGAAAGCTCGTCCTGCAGCTCATCAGAGCAAGTCACTGTTCTGAGAACACGCTGATCTCCTGGATGTATTTGTGTGTGTGTGTGTGTGTGTGTGTTTGTAGTCGTTTCAGGCCAATGTCTGCTGAAGCTGCGGCTGGAATGCCGAGGGTCCAGAGCTTCCAGGTTGGTGGATTCATCATCAAAACAAAGTTCTTGGACAAACTGATCTTTAACAGAATCAAACGGTTGGGTTCTCCTCATGATAAACTGGAGCCACATGTCATATATGTTTGTGCTTTAAATACACTATGGTCCGGGTGAATACTGGATTCTGATTGGCTGCAGGGTGTCCATTAAAAAGTGATGATGGACACCAACTAGAGTAGTCTGGGGTACAGAGCCTGAATGTTTGAAAACATTGTGCTAGCCTAAACACCAGTCTGTAACCGGAACAACAGAAACTCTGAACATTGGTGGACAGACGTTATACCAGTTTATCACAACCAGAGAGTAGAGAAGATCTCTGACCTTCTAATGTCTCTGTGATGGACAGCATCTCTGTCACATTCTACCCTCAACAACAGTGATGACTTTCATTTCACCAGTTGGTCTGTCTTTACTTTTTCGCTTGGTGCAGAGTAAATACATGAATGACAGAAAAGGTTTGTTTGTTGCTCCTCATTTAATGATCCGAGTTCATGCTGGATATTTCTTCAATCACAGCGATCAAAGAATGTACTTGAAGACTTTGAAACGAACTTTAGCTTCCTCCTCTGGTCAAGAAGCAGCGAGAAAATGAGAGCTTTCCCTAATCACTGAAGATGACGTTTAGCTTATGACCACTCTCCTCTGCTGGCTCTGGAGACGTTGCCATGACAACACGTCACACCATGTAGGAAATAGCACGCTTTATGTGAAAAATGATTTAAACCCAAAAAACCAAAAAGAACAAAGTACTAATAAATGATGTAATATTTTGTTCTTTGATAAATGGTACAGTATAAGGAGGATAAAGCCCTTCCAGGTGTTCATTATCAGAAATGAACTGGCATCTGAAAGGACATTCTTTACATTAAACCTGTCTGTTAAAAATATCTTTAGTTTCTGGGAGCCTTCAAAATAAAGCTTTTAAACCACGTCTAGTCACGTTCTTGTCTACCGGCCCAATTGAAAAAACGGTTTGTATAAGAAGTCAAAAAGGTTCAAACATCTTGGTTTGATGTCTTATGGATTCAGATTAAAGTCTTCTTTGGATGATGCAAACATGAGCTGACAGTCTCAACACCCGGATTTCCCGTCTAAACCTGCAGGTGAACGTGAACATCCTGGAGGCTCAGAAACTGGTTGGAGTGAACATCAATCCTGCAGTTTTCATCAGAGTGGGGGGTCAGGAGAGAAACACGGCGACTCAGAAATCTACCAACTGTCCGTTCTACAATGAGGTACAGCAGACTAGAGCCTGTACAGGAATACATGGAAGAGTGAAGGGTCATTTAGGAACGCCGCAGAGATGCTGCTTCAGAGCAAGAGACATAGCAGAGGTCTGCAGGAAAGTAGCAGCAGCATCAGAGCGTCCTGCAGCAGGGCTGAAGGCTGAGGGAAAGGCACCCTGCAGTCTGGGACAGGAATTCATTCTCCTTTTCTTCTCCAGAACTTCCAGTTTGAGTTTCAGGAGGTTCCACAGATCTTCTTTGATGAAGTCATAGAGATAAAGGTTGTTTTTGTTCTGCTCTTTCTTCTGTGATGATGGTGGGGGGCGGCTCTGATCATCAGCTGTGGTGTCATTGGTCTCAGGTGTTTCACAGACGGACGCTGGCCTTCCTCATGACCCACATTGGGACCTTCAAGATCGATGTCTCCACTGTGTCAACCAGCATGGTAAGATGACTGCACCCGGCTTACCACCTTCACCCAGTGCACTTGCTTCACTTGCTTCACCCATTTCACCCGCTGCACCCGTTTGACCCGCTTCACCCACTGCCCCGTGCTTACATACCTACTGCAGCTCTCTTCCACTGCTGACCTTTTTGCTCGCCCAGACCACAGCTTCTACCAGAAGTGGGCACCCCTCACAGACCCTGTGGACACCCGGGCGGGTGTGAAGGGTTACGTCAAGGCCAGCCTCAGTGTGCTGATGAAGGGAGATGCTCTGCGCATTCCCAGCATGCATCCTGGCTCATCTTTGGGAGGCAGCGACGACATTGAAAAGTCAGTCATTTTTGAACCCACAATAGAAAAACCAAACAGAACATAAGATGAAAAGCAGGTGAAGGTGAACTGGCCTGTTTAGATGTTTGAGTCTGTCGTTTTGCTGAACATCACCTGCAGGAACCTGCTGCTTCCTCGTGGATTACCCTCGGAGCGCCCGTGGGCTCGGTTCCGTGTCCAGATCTACAGAGCTGAAGGTCTGCCCACCATGGAGGCGGGGCTAATGGCAAAGATGTCCATC
>BOLG01001617.1:0-23633 GCA_016861445.1 Oryzias woworae
AACACTTGTGATCAGGACACTAGTGATTAACTAGTGATCGGACACTAGTGATCAACATAGTGATCAAGACACTAGTGATCAACACTAGTATCAAGACACTAGTGATCAAAACACTAGTGATCAGGACACTAGTGAATCAACCTAGTGATCAGGAACACTTGTGATCAGGACACTATGGATCAGGACACTAGTGATCAACACTAGTGATCAAACACTATGAGCAAGACACTAGGGATCAGACACTAGTGATCAAAACTAGTGATCAACAATTGTGATCAGACACTAGTGTCAACACTATGATCAACACTAGTGATCAACACTAGTGATCAGAACTCTAGTGATCACGACACTAGTGATCAGGACACTAGTGATCAACACTAGTGATCAAGATACTAGTGATCAACACTAGTGATCAAGACACTACTGATCAAGACACTAGTGATCAACACTAAGATCAAGTCACTAGTGATCAGGACACTAGCGATCAACACTTGTGATCAACACTAGTGATCAACACCAGTGAATCAACACTAGTGATCATGGACACTTGATCAACACTAGTATCAAGACACTAGTGATCAAGACACTAGTGATCAGACACTAGTGATCAACACTAGTGATCAACACTTGTTGATCACATGGAGGCGGGCTATGTGATCAACACTTGTTCGATTAAGACAATAGTAATCAGGAACTAGTGATCATCACAGTGATCACACTTGTGATCAGAACACTAGTGATCAGAACACTATTGATCAAGACACTAGTGATCAGGACACTAGTGATCAGGACACTAGTGATCAACACTAGTGATCAAACACTAGTGATCAGGACACTAGTGATCACACTAGTGATCAAGAACACTATGGATCAACACTGGTGATCAAGACACTACTGATCAAGACACTAGATCAGGAACACTAGTGATCAACACTAGTGATCAACACTTGTGATCAGGACCTAATAGATCAGGACAGTAGTGATCAACACTAGTGATCAGACACTATTGATCAAGAACCTAGTGATCAGACACTAGTGATCAGGACACTACTGATCAACACTAGTGATCAACACTACTTGTGATCAGGACACTAGTGATCAGGACCCTAGTGATCAGACACTAGTGATCAACACTAGTGATCAACACTAGTGATCAGGACACGAGTGATAACACTAGTGATCAGGACACTAGTGATCACACTAGTGATCAAGACACACCCACTAGTGATCACACTAGTGATCAACACTAGTGATCAACACTTGTGATCAGACTCTAGTGATCAACGACACTAGTGATCAGGACACTAGTGATCATACCTAGTGATCAGGACACTAGTGATCAACACTAGTGATCAACACTTGTGATCAGGACACTAGTGATCAGGACCTAGTGACACACTAGTGATCAAGACACTAGTGATCAGGACACTAGTGATCAGGACACTAGTGATCAACACTAGTGATCAACACTTGTGATCAACACTAGTGATCAACACTTGTGATGAAGACATAGTATCAGGACACTAGTGATCAACACCAGTGATCAGCACACTTGTGATCAGAACACTAGAGATCAGACACTAGTGATCAGGACACTAGTGATCAGACACTAGTGATCACACTAGTGATTCAACACTAGTGATCAACACTAGTGGATCAGGACACTAGTGATTAACAACTAGTGATCAGGACCACTAGTGATCAACACTAGTGATCACACTAGTGATCAACACTAGTGATCAAGACACTAGTGATCAAACACTAGTGATCAGACACTAGTGATCAACACTAGTTATCAACCACTTGTGATCAACACCTAGTGAGTCAGGACACTAGTGATCAACACTAGTGATCAAGACACTAGTGATCCAAGCACTAGTGATCATGACACTAGTGATCAAACTAGTGATCAACACTTGTGATCAGGACACTAGTGATCAACACTAGTGATCAACACTAGTGATCAACCACTTGTGATCAGAACTCTAGTGATCACGACACTAGTGATCAGGACACTAGTGATCAACACTAGTGATCAAGATACTAGTGATCAACACTAGGATCAAGCACACTGATCAAGACACTATGATCAACACTAATGATCAAGTCACTAGTGATCAGGACACTAGCGATCAACACTTGTGATCAGGACACTAGTGATCAACACCAGTGATCAACACTAGTGATCAGGACACTATTGATCAACACTAGTGATCAAGACACTATGATCAAGACACTAGTGATCAGGACACTATGATCAACACTAGTGATCAACACTTGTGATCAACACTAGTGATCAACACTTGTGATGAGACAATAGTAATCAAGACACTAGTGATCATCACTAGTGACAACACTTGTGATCAGAACACTAGTGATCAGAACACTAGTGATCAGACACTAGTGATCAGGACACTAGTGATCAGGACACTAGTGATCAACACTAGTGATCAACACTAGTGATCAGACACTAGTGATCAACACTAGTGATCAAGACACTAGTGATCAACACTGGTGATCAAGACACTACTGATCAAGACACTAGTGATCAGGACACTAGTGATCAACACTAGTGATCAACACTTGTGATCAGGACACTAATGATCAGGACAGTAGTGATCAACACTAGTGATCAAGACACTAGTGATCAGGACACTAGTGATCAGACACTAGTGATCAACACTAGTGATCAACACTTGTGATCAGGACACTAGTGATCAGGACACTAGTGATCAGGACACTAGTGATCAACACTAGTGATCAGGACACTAGTGATTAACACTAGTGATCAGGACACTAGTGATCAACACTAGTGATCAAGACACTAGTGATCAACACTAGTGATCAACACTAGTGATCAACACTTGTGATCAGAACTCTAGTGATCACGACACTAGTGATCAGGACACTAGTGATCAAGACACTAGTGATCAGGACACTAGTGATCAACACTAGTGATCAACACTAGTGATCAAGACACTAGTGATCAGGACACTAGTGATCAGGACACTAGTGATCAACACTAGTGATCAACACTTGTGATCAACACTAGTGATCAACACTTGTGATGAAGACAATAGTGATCAGGACACTAGTGATCAACACTAGTGATCAACACTTGTGATCAGAACACTAGTGATCAAGACACTAGTGATCAGGACACTAGTGATCAGGACACTAGTGATCAACACTAGTGATCAACACTAGTGATCACACTTGTGATGAAGACACTAGTGATCAGGACACTAGTGATCAACACAGTGATCAACACTAGTGATCAGAACACTAGTGATCAAGACACTAGTGATCAGGACACTAGTGATCAGGACACTAGTGATCAACACTAGTGATCAACACTAGTGATCAACACTAGTGATCAGGACACTAGTGATTAACACTAGTGATCAGGACACTAGTGATCAACACTAGTGATCAAGACACTAGTGATCAACACTAGTGATCAAGACACTAGTGATCAAAACACTAGTGATCAGAACACTAGTGATCAGCACACTAGTGATCAACACTTGTGATCAGGACACTAGTGATCAGGACACTAGTGATCAACACTAGTGATCAAGACACTAGTGATCAAGACACTAGGGATCATGACACTAGTGATCAAAACTAGTGATCAACACTTGTGATCAGGACACTAGTGATCAACACTAGTGATCAACACTTGTGATCAGGACACTAGTGATCAACACTTGTGATCAACACTAGTGATCAGTACACTAGTGATCAAGACACTAGTGATCAGGACACTAGTGATCAACACTAGTGATCAACACTTTTGATCAGAACACTAGTGATCAAGACACTAGTGATCAACACTAGTGATCAAGACACTAGTGATCAGGACACTAGTGATCAACACTAGTGATCAAGACACTAGTGATCAACCCTAGTGATCAACAGTAGTGATCAGGACACTAGTGATCAACCCTAGTGATCAACAGTAGTGATCAGGACACTAGTGATCAACACTAATGATCAGGACACTAGTGATCAACACTAGTGATCAAGACACTAGTGATCAAGACACTAGTGATCAGGACACTAGTGATCAGGACACTAGTGATCAGGACACTAGTGATTAACACTAGTGATCAACACTTGTGATCAACACTTGTGATCAACACTAGTGATCAACACTAGTGATCAACACTTGTGATCACTAGTGTTGATCACTAGTGATCAACAAGAGGTTAATTTTAAATAAACTCCTGCTGATCTGCAGAAATTATGTCCCTGAAAAAAGGGACAGGTTTGTGGATTTTGGCTAAAAACAGTAGAACCATAAATGAATATATTTGGGAACAGTTTTACTAGATCAAAAGATGATTGTTGTGGAGCTTTAAGCTAAATATGGTCCAAAGAAGCATTTTTAAAAAATCAAATTTACTCAGAAGTACTTTCTCTCATCATCTGATTTTCACTCCTCTCTCACAGTGCATGACGTGTGGATTGGTTCAAAGATGCAAACAGCTTCTGATGGCTGTTTTTCTCCTCTGGTTCCTCATCAGGCTGTACAGGTGAATGTTCTAGGACTGGATGGCTCATGCAGACACCAAAGAGTGTTGCTCCTGTAAGTCACAGGGGTCATGTGGTCTGTGGTACAGAACAGAGACACAGCACACATTTGAGCTGTAGGCAGCATCACAAGAGCATTCATTCTTCTACAATTCACTAGATCAACATCTCCAATATCCACATAACCAGAACATGACCTCAAATACTCCTAACAAATTACCAATCATAGTTCTAAATGATGATCAGCCCTTCCAGCATTCTTTCTCTGATTCTGTCAACAATTTACTGTCATATTTATTGCACTTTATTCTCAGTGTACACTGAACTAAATCAACACAATGTTTTTATAAAGTTCCATTTATTTCTGAATTTTATTTACCAAATGTTGATTCATATCTTGATTTCTACTGTGTGAAATTGTAAAAAGAATTATGATTTCTTAACAATAACATTGAAATAAAAAATATATATAAGATTATAACAAAAAGCTCCATGTTAACTGGCAGTGTTTCCTCCGTCTTTCACATAACTACCATGAATTCCAAAGAATTTCTCAATTTATCACGGTACCTGGTATTGAACTAAAATATGTTCATTCAGTGACAAATCTTCCAGTAAATGTTAATGTGAGTGAAAAAAGTGATCACACTTGTGATCAGGACAATAGTGATCAGACAAAAGGGATCAACACTTGTGATCAGGACAATAGTGATCAGGACACTAGTGATCAAACACTAGAGATCAACACTATGATCAAGATACTAGTGATCAACACTATGGATCAAGACACTACTGATCAAGACACTAGTGATCACACTAATGATCAAGTCCGAGTGATCAGACACTAGCACCAACACTTGTGATCAGGACACTAGTGATCAAAACTAGTGATCAACACTAGTTATCAGACACTAGTGATCACACTAGTGATCAAGACCACTAGTGATCAACACTAGTGATCAAGACACTACTGATCAAGACACTAGTGATCAGGACACTAGTGATCAACATAGTGATCAACCTTGTGATCAACACTAGTGATCAGGACACTAGTGATCAGGACACTAGTGATCAGGACACTAGTGATCAACACTAGTGATCAACATAGTGATCAAGACACTAGTGATCAACGACAATAGTGATCAAGACACTAGTGATCAGGACACTAGTGATCAGGACACTAGTGATTAACACTAGTGATCAACACTTGTGATCAACACTTGTGATCAACACTAGTGATTAACACTAGTGATCAACACTTGTGATCAACACTTGTGATCAACACTAGTGATCAACACTTGTGATCACTAGTGTTGATCACTAGTGATCAACAAGAGGTTAATTTTAAATAAACTCCTGCTGATCTGCAGAAATTATGTCCCCTGAAAAAAGGGACAGGTTTGTGATTTTGGCTAAAAAACAGTAGAACCATAAATGAATACATTTGGGAACAGTTTTACTAGATCAAAGATGATTGTTGTGGAGCTTTAAGCTAAATATGGTCCAAAGAAGCATTTTTAAAAAAAATCAAATTTACTCAGAAGTACTTTCTCTTCATCATCTGAGCTTCACTCCTCTTCACAGTGCATGACATGTGGATTGGTTTCAAAGATGCAAGCCAGCTTCTGATGGCTTGTTTTCTCCTCTGGTTTCCTCATCAGGCTGTACAGGTGAATGTTCTAGACTGGATGGCTCATGCAGACACCAAAGTGTTGCTCCTGTAAGTCACAGGGGGTCATGTGGTCTGTGGTAACAGAACAGAGACACAGCACACATGTTGAGCTGTAGGCAAGCATCACAGAGCATTCATTCTTCTAACAATTCACTAGATCAACATCTCCAATATCCACATAACCAGAACATGACCTCAAATACTCCTTAACAAATTACCAATCCTAGTTCTAAAATGATGATCAGCCCTTCCAGCATTCTTTCTCTGATTCTGTCAACAATTTTACTGTCATATTTATTGCACTTTATTCTCAGTTACACTGAACTAAATCAACACAATGTTTTATAAAGTCATTTATTTCTGAATTTTAACCAATATGTTGATTTCATATCTGATTTCTACTGTTGAAATTGTAAAAAGAATTATGATTTCTTAACAATAACATGAAATAAAAAATATATATAGATTATAACAAAAAGCTCCATGTTAATGGCAGTGTTTCCTCGTCTTTCACATAACCATGAATGAATTCCAAAGAATTTCTCAATATTATCACTGGTACCTGGTATTGAACTAAAATATGTTCATTCAGTGACAAATCTTCCAGTAAATGTTAATGTGAGTGAAAAACGTGATCAACACTTGTGATCAGGACAATAGTGATCAGGACAAAAGGGATCAACACTTGTGATCAGGACAATAGTGATCAGGACACTAGTGATCAACACTAGAGATCAACACTAGTGATCAAGATACTAGTGATCAACACTAGTGATCAAGACACTACTGATCAAGACACTAGTGATCAACACTAATGATCAAGTCACTAGTGATCAGGACACTAGCGATCAACACTTGTGATCAGGACACTAGTGATCAACACTAGTGATCAAGACACTAGTGATCAAGACACTAGTGATCAACACTAGTGATCAAGGACACTAGTGATCAACACTAGTGATCAAGACACTACTGATCAAGACACTATTGATCAGGACACAAGTGATCAAACACTAGTGATCAAAACTTGTGATCAACACTAGTGATCAACACTTGTGATGAAGACAATAGTAATCAGGACACTAGTGGATCATCACTAGTGATCCAACACTTGTGATCAGAACACTAGTGATCAAGACACTAGTGATCAGGACACTAGTGACATCAGGACACTAGTGATCAACACTAGTGATCAACACTAGTGATCAGGACACTAGTGATCAACACTAGTGATCAACACTAGTGATCAAGACACTAGTGATCAAGACACTACTGATCAAGACACTAGTGATCAGGACACTAGTGATCAACACTAGTGATCAACACTTGTGATCAACACTAGTGATCAACACTTGTGATGAAGACAATAGTAATCAGGACACTAGTGATCATCACTAGTGATCAACACTTGTGATCAGAACACTAGTGATCAAGACACTAGTGATCAGGACACTAGTGATCAGGACACTAGTGATCAACACTAGTGATCAGGACACTAGTGATCAACACTAGTGATCAACACTTGTGATCAGGACACTAGTGATCAGGACACTAGTGATCAACACTTGTGATCAACACTAGTGATCAACACTTGTGATCAGGACACTAGTGATCAACACTAGTGATCAACACTAGTGATCAGGACACTAGTGATCAACACTAGTGATCAAGACACTAGTGATCAACACTAGTGATCAAGACACTACTGATCAAGACACTAGTGATCAGGACACTAGTGATCAACACTAGTGATCAACACTTGTGATCAACACTAGTGATCAACACTTGTGATGAAGACAATAGTAATCAGGACACTAGTGATCATCACTAGTGATCAACACTTGTGATCAGAACACTAGTGATCAAGACACTAGTGATCAGGACACTAGTGATCAGGACACTAGTGATCAACACTAGTGATCACACTAGTGATCAGGACACTAGTGATCAACACTAGTGATCAAGACACTAGTGATCAACACTAGTGATCAAGACACTACTGATCAAGGACACTAGTGATCAGGACACTAGTGATCAACACTATGATCAACACTTGTGATCAACACTAGTGAGCAACACTTTGTGATGAAGACAATAGTAATCAGGACACTAGTGATCATCACTAGTGATCAACACTAGTGATCAGGACACTAGTGATCAGGACACTAGTGATCAACACTAGTGATCAACACTAGTGATCAGGACACTAGTGATCAACACTAGTGATCAAGACACTAGTGATCAACACTAGTGATCAAGACACTACTGATCAAGACACTAGTGATCAGGGACACTAGTGATCACACTAGTGATCAAGACACTAGTGATCATCACTAGTGATCAACACTTGTGATCAAGACACTAGTGATCAAGACACTAGTGATCAGGACACTAGTGATCAGGACACTAGTGATCAACACTAGTGATCAGGACACTAGTGATCACACTAGTGATCAACACTTGTGATCAGGACACTAGTGATCAAGACACTAGTGATCAAACATTAGTGATCAACACTAGTGATCAGGACACTAGTGATCAACAATAGTGATCAAGAAAAGTGATCAACACTAGTGATCAAGACACTACTGATCAAGACACTAGTGATCAACACTAATGATCAAGTCACTAGTGATCAGGACACTAGTGATCAACACTGTGATCAGGACACCAGTGATCAGGAACTAGTGATCAACACTAGTGATCAACACTAGTGATCAGGACACTAGTGATCAACACTAGTGATCAAGACACTAGTGATCAGACACTAGGGATCATGACACTAGTGATCAAAAACTAGTGATCAACACTTGTGATCAACACTAATGATCAACACTATGATCAAGAGACACTAGATGATCAGGACACTAGTGATCAACATTTTTTGATCAGAACATTAGTGATCAAGACACTAGTGATCAACAACTAGTGATCAAGACACTAGTGATCAGGACACTAGTGATCAACACTAGTGATCAAGACACTAGTGATCAACCTAGTGATCCACCCTAGTGATCAAACAGTAGTGATCAGGACACTAGTGATCAACCCTAGTGATCAAACAGTAGTGATCAGGAACTAGTGATCAACACTAATGATCAGGACACTAGTGATCAACACTAGTGATCAAGACCTAGTGATCAAGACACTAGTGATCAGGACACTAGTGATCAGGACACTAGTGATCAGGACACTAGTGATCAATACTAATGATCAGGACACTAGTGATAACCTAGTGATCAAAGACACTAGTGATCAAGACACTAGTGATCAGGACACTAGTGATCAGGACACTAGTGATCAGGACACTAGTGATTAACACTAGTGATCAACACTTGTGATCAACACTTGTTGACCTTCAACAACTAGTGATTAACACTAGTGATCAACACTTGTTATCAACACTTGTGATCAAACACTAATGATCAACACTTGTGATCACTTAGTGTTGATCACTAGTGATCAAACAAGAGTGTTAATTTTTAAATAAACTCCTGCTGATCTGCAGAAATTATGTCCCTGAAAAAAGGGACAGGTTGTGGAGTTTGGGCTAAAACAGTAGAACCATAAATGAATACATTTGGGAACAGTTTTACTAGATCAAAAGATGATTTGTTGTGGAGCTTTAAGCTAAATATTGGTCCAAAGAAGCATTTAAAAATCAAATTTACTCAGAAGTACTTTCTCTTCATCATCTGAGCTTCACTCATCTTCACAGTGCATGGACATGTGGATTGGTTCAAAGATGCAAGCAGCTTCTGATGGCGTTTTTCTCCTCTGGTTCCTCATCAGGCTGTACAGGTGAATGTTCTTAGACTGGATGGCTCATGCAGACACCCAAAGTGTTGCTCCTGTAAGTCACAGGGGTCATGTGGTCTGTGGTACAGAACAGAGACACAGCACACATGTTGAGCTGTAGGCAGCATCACAAGAGCATTCATTCTTCTACAATTCACTAGATCAACATCTCCAATATCCACATAACCAGAACATGACCTCAAATACTCCTTAACAAATTACCAATCATAGTTCTAAATGATGATCAGCCCTTCCAGCATTCTTTCTCTGATTCTGTCAACAATTTACTGTCATATTTTATTGCACTTTATTCTCAGTGTACACTGAACTAAATCAACACAATGTTTTTATAAAGTCATTTTATTTCTGAATTTAACCAATATGTTGATTTCATATCTGATTTTCTACTGTTGAAATTGTAAAAGAATATGATTTCTTAACAATAACATGAAATAAAAATATATATAGATTATAACAAAAAGCTCCATGTTAACTGGCAGTGTTTTCCTCCGGTCTTTCACATAATTACCATGAATTCCAAAGAATTTCTCAATATTATCACTGGGTACCCTGGTATTGAACTAAAATATGTTCATTCAGTGACAAATCTTCCAGTAAATGTTAATGTGAGTGAAAAACGTGATCAACACTTGTGATCAGGACAATAGTGATCAGGACAAAAGGGATCAACACTTGTGATCAGGACAATAGTGATCAGGACACTAGTGATCAACACTAGAGATCAACACTAGTGATCAAGATACTAGTGATCAACACTAGTGATCAAGACACTACTGATCAAGACACTAGTGATCAACACTAATGATCAAGTCACTAGTGATCAGGACACTAGCGATCAACACTTGTGATCAGGACACTAGTGATCAACACTAGTGATCAACACTAGTGATCAGGACACTAGTGATCAACACTAGTGATCAAGACACTAGTGATCAACACTAGTGATCAAGACACTACTGATCAAGACACTAGTGATCAGGACACTAGTGATCAACACTAGTGATCAACACTTGTGATCAACACTAGTGATCAACACTTGTGATGAAGACAATAGTAATCAGGACACTAGTGATCATCACTAGTGATCAACACTTGTGATCAGAACACTAGTGATCAAGACACTAGTGATCAGGACACTAGTGATCAGGACACTAGTGATCAACACTAGTGATCAACACTAGTGATCAGGACACTAGTGATCAACACTAGTGATCAACACTAGTGATCAAGACACTAGTGATCAAGACACTACTGATCAAGACACTAGTGATCAGGACACTAGTGATCAACACTAGTGATCAACACTTGGATCAACACTAGTGATCAACACTTGTGATGAAGACAATAGTAATCAGGACACTAGTGATCATCACTAGTGATCAACACTTGTGATCAGAAACACTAGTGATCAAGACACTAGTGATCAGGACACTAGTGATCAGGACACTAGTGATCAACACTAGTGATCAGGACACTAGTGATCAACACTAGTGATCAACACTTGTGATCAGGACACTAGTGATCAGGACACTAGTGATCAACACTTGTGATCAACACTAGTGATCAACACAAGTGATCAGGACACTAGTGATCAACACTAGTGATCAAGAAACTAGTGATCAACACTAGTGATCAAGACACTACTGATCAAGACACTAGTGATCAACACTAATGATCAAGTCACTAGTGATCAGGACACTAGCGATCAACACTTGTGATCAGGACACCAGTGATAAGGACACTAGTGAACAACACTAGTGATCAACACTAGTGATCAACACTAGTGATCAACACTAGTGATCACGGACACTAGTGTCAACACTAGTGATCAAGACACTACTGATCAAGACACTAGTGATCAGGACACTAGTGATCAACACTAGTGATCAACACTTGTGATCAACACTAGTGATCAACACTTGTGATGAAGACAATAGTGATCAGGACTCTAGTGATCAACACTAGTGATCAACACTTGTGATCAGAACTCTAGTGATCACGACACTAGTGATCAGGACACTAGTGATCAGGACACTAGTGATCAGGACACTAGTGATCAACACTTGTGATGAACACACATTAGTGATCAGGACACTAGTGATCAACACTAGTGATCAACACTTGTGATCAGAACTCTAGTGATCAGGACACTAGTGATCAACACTAATGATCAGGACAGTAGTGATCAACACTAGTGATCAAGACACTAGTGATCAAGACACTAGTGATCAGGACACTAGTGATCAGGGACACTACTGATCAACACTTGTGATCAGGACACTAGTGATCAGGACACTAGTGATCAGGACACTAGTGATCAACACTAGTGATCAGGACACTAGTGATCAACACTAGTGATCAGGACACTAGTGATCAACACTAGTGATCAAACACTTGTGATGAAGACAATAGTGATCAGGACACTAGTGATCAACACTAGTGATCAACACTTGTGATCAAGACACTAGTGATCAGACACTAGTGATCAGGACACTAGTGATCAGGACACTACTGATCAACACTAGTGATCAACACTTGTGATCAGGACACTAGTGATCAGGACACTAGTGATCAGGACACTAGTGATCAACACTAGTGATCAACACTAGTGATCAGGACACTAGTGATTAACACTAGTGATCAGGACACTAGTGATCAACACTAGTGATCAAGACACTAGTGATCAACACTAGTGATCAAGACACTAGTGATCAACACTAGTGATCAACACTTGTGATCAGAACTCTAGTGATCACGACACTAGTGATCAGGACACTAGTGATCAAGACACTAGTGATCAGGACACTAGTGATCAACCACTAGTGATCAACACTTGTGATCAGGACCACTAGTGATCAGGACACTAGTGATCAACACTAGTGATCAAGACACTAGTGATCAGGACACTAGTGATCAACACTAGTGATCAACACTAGTGATCAACACTTGTGATGAAGACAATAGTGATCAGGACACTAGTGATCAACACTAGTGATCAACACTTGTGATCAGAACACTAGTGATCAAGACACTAGTGATCAGGGACACTAGTGATCAACACTAGTGATCAACACTAGTGATCAGGACACTAGTGATTAACACTAGTGATCAGGACACTAGTGATCAACACTAGTGATCAAGACACTAGTGATCATTACTAGTGATCAAGACACTAGTGATCAAGACACTAGTGATCAGGACACTATGATCAACACTAGTGATCAACACTAGTGATCAACACTAGTGATCAAGACACTAGTGATCAACACACTAGGGATCAAGACACTAGTGATCAACACTAGTGATCAACACTTGTGATCAGAACTCTAGTGATCACGACACTAGTGATCAGGACACTAGTGATCAAGACACTAGTAATCAGGACACTAGTGATCAACACTAGTGATCAAGACACTAGTGATCGGACACTAGTGATCAGGACACTAGTGATCAACACTAGTGATCAACACTTGTGATCAACACTAAGTGATCAACACCTTGTGATGAAGACAATAGTGATCAGGACACTAGTGATCAACACTAGTGATCAACACTTGTGATCAGAACACTAGTGATCAAGACACTGGGAACAGGGACACTAGTGATCAGGACACTAGTGATTAACACTAGTGATCAGGACACTAGTGATCAACACTTGTGATCAGGACCTAGTGATCAACACTAGTGATCAGGACACTAGTGATCAACACTAGTGATCAACACTTGTGATGAAGACAATAGTGATCAGGACACTAGTGATCAACACTTGTGATCAAGACACTAGTGATCAAGACACTAGTGATCAGGACACTAGTGATCAGGACACTACTGATCAAACACTAGTGATCAAACACTTGTGATCAGGACACTAGTGATCAGGACACTAGTGATCAGGACACTAGTGATCAACACTAGTGATCAACACTAGTGATCAGGACACTAGTGATTAACACTAGTGATCAGGACACTAGTGATCAACACTAGTGATCAAGACACTAGTGATCAACACTAGTGATCAAGACACTAGTGATCAACACTAGTGATCAACACTTGTGATCAGAACTCTAGTGATCACGACACTAGTGATCAGGACACTAGTGATCAAGACACTAGTGATCAGGACACTAGTGATCAACACTAGTGATCAACCACTTGTGATCAGGACACTAGTGATCAGGACACTAGTGATCAACACTAGTGATCAAGACACTAGTGATCAGGACACTAGTGATCAACACTAGTGATCAACACTAGTGATCAACACTTGTGATGAAGACAATAGTGATCAGGACACTAGTGATCAACACTAGTGATCAACACTTGTGATCAGAACACTAGTGATCAAGACACTAGTGATCAGGACACTAGTGATCAACACTAGTGATCAACACTAGTGATCAGGACACTAGTGATTAACACTAGTGATCAGGACACTAGTGATCAACACTAGTGATCAAGACACTAGTGATCATTACTAGTGATCAAGACACTAGTGATCAAGACACTAGTGATCAGGACACTAGTGATCAACACTAGTGATCAACACTAGTGATCAACACTAGTGATCAAGACACTAGTGATCAACACACTAGGGATCAAGACACTAGTGATCAACACTAGTGATCAACACTTGTGATCAGAACTCTAGTGATCACGACACTAGTGATCAGGACACTAGTGATCAAGACACTAGTGATCAGGACACTAGTGATCAACACTAGTGATCAAGACACTAGTGATCAGGACACTAGTGATCAGGACACTAGTGATCAACACTAGTGATCAAAACTTGTGATCAACACTAGTGATCAACACTTGTGATGAAGACAATAGTAATCAGGACACTAGTGATCATCACTAGTGATCAACACTTGTGATCAGAACACTAGTGATCAAGACACTAGTGATCAGGACACTAGTGATCAGGACACTAGTGATCAACACTAGTGATCAACACTAGTGATCAGGACACTAGTGATCAACACTAGTGATCAACACTAGTGATCAAGACACTAGTGATCAAGACACTACTGATCAAGACACTAGTGATCAGGACACTAGTGATCAACACTAGTGATCAACACTTGTGATCAACACTAGTGATCAACACTTGTGATGAAGACAATAGTAATCAGGACACTAGTGATCATCACTAGTGATCAACACTTGTGATCAGAACACTAGTGATCAAGACACTAGTGATCAGGACACTAGTGATCAGGACACTAGTGATCAACACTAGTGATCAGGACACTAGTGATCAACACTAGTGATCAACACTTGTGATCAGGACACTAGTGATCAGGACACTAGTGATCAACACTTGTGATCAACACTAGTGATCAACACAAGTGATCAGGACACTAGTGATCAACACTAGTGATCAAGAAACTAGTGATCAACACTAGTGATCAAGACACTACTGATCAAGACACTAGTGATCAACACTAATGATCAAGTCACTAGTGATCAGGACACTAGCGATCAACACTTGTGATCAGGACACCAGTGATCAGGACACTAGTGATCAACACTAGTGATCAACACTAGTGATCAAGACACTACTGATCAAGACACTAGTGATCAGGACACTAGTGATCAACACTAGTGATCAACACTTGTGATCAACACTAGTGATCAACACTTGTGATGAAGACAATAGTGATCAGGACTCTAGTGATCAACACTAGTGATCAACACTTGTGATCAGAACTCTAGTGATCACGACACTAGTGATCAGGACACTAGTGATCAGGACACTAGTGATCAGGACACTAGTGATCAACACTTGTGATGAACACACATTAGTGATCAGGACACTAGTGATCAACACTAGTGATCAACACTTGTGATCAGAACTCTAGTGATCAGGACACTAGTGATCAACACTAATGATCAGGACAGTAGTGATCAACACTAGTGATCAAGACACTAGTGATCAAGACACTAGTGATCAGGACACTAGTGATCAGGACACTACTGATCAACACTTGTGATCAGGACACTAGTGATCAGGACACTAGTGATCAGGACACTAGTGATCAACACTAGTGATCAAGACACTAGTGATCAAGACACTAGTGATCAGGACACTAGTGATCAGGACACTACTGATCAACACTAGTGATCAACACTTGTGATCAGGACACTAGTGATCAGGACACTAGTGATCAGGACACTAGTGATCAACACTAGTGATCAACACTAGTGATCAGGACACTAGTGATTAACACTAGTGATCAGGACACTAGTGATCAACACTAGTGATCAAGACACTAGTGATCAACACTAGTGATCAAGACACTAGTGATCAACACTAGTGATCAACACTTGTGATCAGAACTCTAGTGATCACGACACTAGTGATCAGGACACTAGTGATCAAGACACTAGTGATCAGGACACTAGTGATCAACACTAGTGATCAACACTTGTGATCAGGACACTAGTGATCAGGACACTAGTGATCAACACTAGTGATCAAGACACTAGTGATCAGGACACTAGTGATCAACACTAGTGATCAACACTAGTGATCAACACTTGTGATGAAGACAATAGTGATCAGGACACTAGTGATCAACACTAGTGATCAACACTTGTGATCAGAACACTAGTGATCAAGACACTAGTGATCAGGACACTAGTGATCAACACTAGTGATCAACACTAGTGATCAGGACACTAGTGATTAACACTAGTGATCAGGACACTAGTGATCAACACTAGTGATCAAGACACTAGTGATCATTACTAGTGATCAAGACACTAGTGATCAAGACACTAGTGATCAGGACACTAGTGATCAACACTAGTGATCAACACTAGTGATCAACACTAGTGATCAAGACACTAGTGATCAACACACTAGTGATCAAGACACTAGTGATCAACACTAGTGATCAACACTTGTGATCAGAACTCTAGTGATCACGACACTAGTGATCAGGACACTAGTGATCAAGACACTAGTGATCAGGACACTAGTGATCAACACTAGTGATCAAGACACTAGTGATCAGGACACTAGTGATCAGGACACTAGTGATCAACACTAGTGATCAACACTTGTGATCAACACTAGTGATCAACACTTGTGATGAAGACAATAGTGATCAGGACACTAGTGATCAACACTAGTGATCAACACTTGTGATCAGAACACTAGTGATCAAGACACTAGTGAACAGGACACTAGTGATCAGGACACTAGTGATTAACACTAGTGATCAGGACACTAGTGATCAACACTTGTGATCAGGACACTAGTGATCAACACTAGTGATCAGGACACTAGTGATCAACACTAGTGATCAACACTTGTGATGAAGACAATAGTGATCAGGACACTAGTGATCAGGACACTACTGATCAACACTTGTGATCAGGACACTAGTGATAAGGACACTAGTGATCAGGACACTAGTGATCACACTTGTGATCAAGACACTAGTGATCAAGACACTAGTGATCAGGACACTAGTGATCAGGACACTACTGATCAACACTAGTGATCAACACTGTGATCAGGACACTAGTGATCAGGACACTAGTGATCAGGACACTAGTGATCAACACTAGTGATCAACACTAGTGATCAGGACACTAGTGATTAACCTAGTGATCAGGACACTAGTGATCATCACTAGTGATCAAGACACTAGTGATCAACACTAGTGATCAAGACCACTAGTGATCAACACTAGTGATCAACCACTTGTGATCAGAACTCTAGTGATCACGACACTAGTGATCAGGACACTAGTGATCAAGACACTAGTGATCAGGGACACTAGTGATCAACACTAGTGATCAACACTTGTGATCAGGACACTAGTGATCAGGACACTAGTGATCAACACTAGTGATCAAGGACACTAGTGATCAGGACACTAGTGATCAACACTAGTGATCAACACTAGTGATCAACACTTGTGATGAAGACAATAGTGATCAGGACACTAGTGATCAACACTAGTGATCAACACTTGTGATCAGAACACTAGTGATCAAGACACTAGTGATCAGGACACTAGTGATCAACACTAGTGATCAACACTAGTGATCAGGACACTAGTGATCAGGACACTAGTGATCAACACTAGTGATCAAGACACTAGTGATCATTACTAGTGATCAAGACACTAGTGATCAAGACACTAGTGATCAGGACACTAGTGATCAACACTAGTGATCAACACTAGTGATCAACACTAGTGATCAAGACACTAGTGATCAAGACACTAGGGATCAAGACACTAGTGATCAACACTAGTGATCAACACTTGTGATCAGAACTCTAGTGATCACGACACTAGTGATCAGGACACTAGTGATCAAGACACTAGTGATCAGGACACTAGTGATCAACACTAGTGATCAAGACACTAGTGATCAGGACACTAGTGATCAGGACACTAGTGATCAACACTAGTGATCAACACTTGTGATCAACACTAGTGATCAACACTTGTGATGAAGACAATAGTGATCAGGACACTAGTGATCAACACTAGTGATCAACACTTGTGATCAAAACACTAGTGATCAAGACACTGGTGAACAGGACACTAGTGATCAGGACATAGTGATTAACACTAGTGATCAGGACACTAGTGATCAACACTTGTGATCAGGACAGTAGTGATCAACACTAGTGATCAGGACACTAGTGATCAACACTAGTGATCAACACTTGTGATGAAGACAATAGTGATCAGGACACTAGTGATTCAACACTAGTGATCAACATTGTGATCAAGACACTAGTGATCAAGACACTAGTGATCAGGGACACTAGTGATCAGGACACTACTGATCAACACTAGTGATCAACACTGTGATCAGGACACTAGTGATCAGGACACTAGTGATCAGGACACTAGTGATCAACACTAGTGACTCAACACTAGTGATCAGGACACTAGTGATTAACACTAGTGATCAGGGACACTAGTGATCATCACTAGTGATCAAGAAACTAGTGATCAACACTAGTGATCAAGACACTAGTGATCAACACTAGTGATCAACCACTTGTGATCAGAACCTAGTGATCACCTTCAGGACACTAGGATCAAGACACTAGTGATCGGACACTAGTGATCAGGACACTAGTGATCAGGACACTAGTGATCACACTAGTGATCAACACTAGTGATCAGGACACTAGTGATCAGGACACTAGTGATCAACACTAGTGATCACAAGACACTAGTGATTCAGGACACTAGTGATCAACACTAGTGATCAACACTAGTGATCAACACTTGTGATCAGACAATAGTGATCAAGGACACTAGTGATCAACACTAGTGATCAACACTTGTGATCAGAACATAGTGATCAAGGACACTAGTGATCAGGGACACTAGTGTATCATCACCACTAGTGATCAAACACTAGTGATCAGGACACTAGTGATAACACTAGTGTCAGGGAGGACCACTAGTGATCAACACTAGTGATCAAGACACTAGTGATCACACTAGTGATCAGACATAGTGATCAAGACACTAGTGATCAGGACACTAGTGATCAAACACTAGTGATCAAGACATAGTGATCAACACACTAGGGATCACAGGACACTAGTGATCAACACTAGTGATCAACACTAGTGATCAGAACACTAGTGATCACGACACTAGTGATCAGGACACTAGTGATCAAGAACACTAGTGATCAGGACACTAGTGATCAACACTAGTGATCAAGACACTAGTGATCAGGACACTAGTGATCAGGACACTAGTGATCAACACTAGTGATCAACTGTGATCAACACTAGTGATCAACACTTGTGATGAAGACAATAGTGATCAGGACACTAGTGATCAACACTAGTGATCAACACTTGTGATCAGAACATAGTGATCAAGACACTGGTGAACAGGAAACTAGTGATCAGGACACTAGTGATTAACACTAGTGATCAGGACACTAGTGATCAACACTAGTGATCAGGACACTAGTGATCAACACTAGTGATCAGGACACTAGTGATCAACACTAGTGATCAAGACACTAGTGATCACCTAGTGATCAAGACAATAGTGATCAAGACACTAGTGATCAGGACACTAGTGATCAACACTAGTGATCAACACTTGTGATCAGGACACTAGTGATCAGGACACTAGTGATCAACACTAGTGATCAAGACACTAGTGATCAAGGACACTAGTGATCATGACACTAGTGATCAAAACTAGTGATCAACACTTGTGATCAGGACACTAGTGATCAACACTAGTGATCAACACTTGTGATCAGGACACTAGTGATCAACACTAGTGATCAACACTAGTGATCAGTACACTTAGTGATCAGACACTAGTGATCAGGACACTAGTGATCAACATAGTGATCAAACATTTTTGATCAGAACATTAGTGATCAAGACACTAGTGATCAACACTAGTGATCAGGACACTAGTGATCAGACCATGTGATCAACACTAGTGATCAAGACACTAATGATCAACACTAGTGATCAACACTAGTGATCAGGACACTAGTGATCAAACCTAGTGATCAACACTAGTGATCAGGACACTAGTGATCAACACTAATGGATCAGGAACACTAGTGAAACACTAGTGATCAAGACACTAGTGATCAAGACACTAGTGATCAGGACACTAGTGATCAGGACACTAGTGATCAGGACACTAGTGATCAACACTAGTGATCAAACACTAGTGATCAGAACACTAGTGATCACGACACTAGTGATCAGGACACTAGTGATCAAGACACTAGTAATCAGGACACTAGTGATCAACACTAGTGATCAAGAAACTAGTGATCAGGACACTAGTGATCAGGGACACTAGTGATCAACACTAGTGATCAACACTAGTGATCAACACTAGTGATCAACACTTGTGATGAAGACAATAGTGATCAGGACACTAGTGATCAACACTAGTGATCAACACTTGTGATCAGAACACTAGTGATCAAGACACTAGTGAACAGGACACTAGTGATCAGGACACTAGTGATAACCTAGTGATCAGGACACTAGTGATCAACACATGATAAGACACTAGTGATCAACACTAGTGATCAGGACACTAGTGATCAACACTAGTGATCAAGACACTAGTGATCAACACTAGTGATCAAGACACTAGTGATCAAGACACTAGTGATCAGGACACTAGTGATCAACACTAGTGATCAACACTTGTGATCAGGACACTAGTGATCAGGACACTAGTGATCAACACTAGTGATCAAGACACTAGTGATCAAGACACTAGGGATCATGACACTAGTGATCAAAACTAGTGATCAACACTTGTGATCAGGACACTAGTGATCAACACTAGTGATCAACACTTGTGATCAGGACACTAGTGATCACACTTGTGATCAACACTAGTGATCATACACTAGTGATCAAGACACTAGTGATCAGGAACACTAGTGATCAACACTAGTGATCACACTTTTGATCAGAACCTAGTGATCAAGACACTAGTTGATCACCTAGTGATCAAGACACTAGTGATCAGGACACTAGTGATCAACACTAGTGATCAAGACACTAGTGATCAACACTAGTGAGCAACAGTAGTGATCAGGACACTAGTGATCACACTAATGATCCGGACATTAGTGATCAACACTAGTGATCAAGACACTAGTGATCAAGACACTAGTGATCAGGACACTAGTGATCAACACTAGTGATCAGGACACTAGTGATCAACACTAATGATCAGGACAGTAGTGATCAACACTAGTGATCAAGACACTAGTGATCAGGACACTAGTGATCAGGACACTAGTGATCAACACTAGTGATTACACTAGTGATCAACACTTGTGATCAACACTTGTGATCAACACACTGTTATCAACACTTGTGATCAACACTATTGTTGAATCACTAGTGATCAACAAGAGGTTAATTTTAAATAAACTCCTGCTGATCTGCAGAATTATGTCCCTGAAAAAAGGGACAGGTTTGTGGATTTTGGCTAAAAACAGTAGAACCATAAATGAAATATATTTGGAACGTTTTACTAGATCAAAAGATTATTGTTTGTGGAGCTTTAAAAATAAATATGGTCCAAATAAAGCATTTTAAAAAAATCAATTTACTCAGAAGTACTTTCTCTTCATCATCTGAGCTTCACTCCTCTTCACAGTGCATGACATGTGGATTGGTTCAAAGATGCAAGCAGCTTCTGATGGCTGTTTTCCCCTCTGGTTCCTCATCAGGCTGTAACAGGTGAATGTTCTAGACTGGATGGCTCATGCAGACACCAAAGTGTTTGCTCCTGTAAGTCACAAGGGTCATGTGGTCTGTGGTACAGAACAGAGACACAGCACACATGTGAGCTGTAGCAGCATCAACAAGAGCATTCATTCCTTCTCAATTCACTAGATCAACATCTCCAATCTCCACATAACCAGAACATGACCTCAAATATCCCTTAACAAATTACCAATCATAGTTCTAAATGATGATCAGCCCTTCCAGCATCTTTCTCTGATTCTGTCAACAATTTACTGTCATATTTTATTGCCTTTATTCTCAGTGTACACTGAACTAAATCAACACAAGTGTTTTTATAAAGTCATTTTATTTCTGAATTTTAACCAATATGTTGATTTCATATCTGATTTCACTGTTGAAATTGTAAAAAGAATTATGATTTCTTACAATAACATGAAATAAAAAATAATATAGATTATAAACAAAAAGCTCCATGTTAACTGTCAGTGTTTCCTCGTCTTTCACATAACTACCATGATTCCAAAGAATCTCAATATTATCACTGTTATGGTATTGAACTAAAATAGTTTTCATTCAGTGACAATCTTCCAGTACATGTTAATGTGAGTGAAAAACGTGATCAACACTTTTGATCAGGACAATAGTGATCAGGACAAAAGGGATCAACACTTGTGATCAGGACATAGTGATCAGGACACTAGTGATCAACACTATAGATCAACACTAGTGATCAAGATACTAGTGATCAACACTAGTGATCAGACACTACTGATCAATACACTAGTTGATCAACACTAATGATCAAGTCACTAGTGATCAGACCTAGCGATCACACTTGTGATCAGACACTAGTGATCAACACTAGTGATCAACCTAGGGATCAGGACACTAGTGATCAACACTATTGATCAAGAAAACTAGTGATCAACACTAGTGATCAAGACACTACTGATCAAGACACTAGTGATCAACACTAGTGATCAACACTAGTGATCAAAACTTGTGATCAACACTTGTGATCAACCTTGTGATTAAGACAATAGTAATCAGGAAACTAGTGATCATCACTAGTGATCAACACTTGTGAAGAACACTAGTGATCAGACACTAGGATCAGGACACTAGTGATCAGGACCTAGTGATCAACACTATGATCACACTAGTGATCAACACTAGTGATCAACACTAGTGATCAAGACACTACTGATCAAGACACTAGTGATCAGGACACTATGATCAACACTAGTGATCAACACTTGATCAACACTAGTGATTCAACACTTTGAATGAATGACATCGTGACAGGACACTAGTGATCATCACTAGTGATCAACACTTGTGATCAGACAC
>BOLG01001618.1:0-32517 GCA_016861445.1 Oryzias woworae
TGCTCCTCTCTGATTGGTTATTCAGTCTGAACCGTTATTCACCTGAGAATAATTATCTCCACTTCATATTTCAAGTACTGTGATTTCTAGAACATTACGTTTTAAATCGAAGTAAATCCAATCAAAACATTGTGTATTTCCCACATTTAAAAATTTACACATTAAATTTAATTACTAACTTTGACCAACACCTCTATCAATACAGGAGGAAAGGTGATCCAAAATTAATTTGTCATGCCTATATTAAATAATCATAAACGTCAATACTAAGTGCCTGAAAAATTGGATAACATTTATTAAAAATCTGCTCTTTGTCTTCAACTACAACTGTGATCAGCCCGCAGTTTAGAAACCGACAGTCAGTGGGCAACTTCTAAACATTTTTTAACCCAAACAGAAAAAGCACAGCCCATTTACAAACCACAATAAATGACATCAAAACTTTTTTTTTTTTTTTTAATTCTTTTTCAGGTCTACATTTCTCACCTTTTTTTCCTTGAATCTCGTCGAGTTGTCCGGAGGAGTGCAAGTTCAATATGATGGATGTAGTCAAAAGAAAGATTTCCGCTGAAAATGCTGTTTATATAAGACGGACACAATTGTTTACAAAATGTTTGTTTTTTTTTTTACGTTGCTGCGTTGCTATTTGTGGATGTTATTTGCACTTCAGGGCCACCGTACACCTCCACTTGATGCCCATTTAAAAAAAGAAAAAGGTTATTGTGCTCCGTTACAGTCATAATCCATGATTTTTGGGATACAGAATCAATTAAATGAGGTGAATACTTTTTTTTAAATCTTTTTTTTTCCATGTTTAGTGGCTGAAAAAAATCAGAAAGGTCGCTGCAAGTGTAAAGCAGAATCCAAATGCATGTGATATGTGCGAGGTTTAACGTGCACCATTCCAGTTGGTGTGCAAGTCTGGTTATTTTCGTCTTTAAACAACAGTAAGAAGATAATACTACAGCTTCTCTTTCTGCAGCGCAGAACAAATCACCTTTGGACAGCCGTTAAAATTCAGAAAGTTTTCAAAATGCAGCAGGTCTGCTTTTCACAATCGGTTCACCCTAAAAGGAAATGGTGCGCAAATGCGCACAGACTGTTGTGTTGCGCTAGGATAATTCTCTGAATTCAGGAGAGAGGACTATAAAATGTATAAAGAAAAAAACTTGTCAAAAACCTCAGTGAAATAGCGTATAGACTTTATATTCCTCTTGGCGCTTAAAAAATGCAGCTGCTTTCTGTGATCATCAGGAGCACAAACGATCTCTGGTCTTTAATCCACCGTGCGTAAAAACGGCAGTGTGCGCGTTTAGACCGGATTGCTGCCGATGCGACACCAGAATCTAGTCACCTTCGTGTCACAAAGACAGCTCACACTGGTATAATATTGTCATGAATGAAACTCAAAGGATTAATATTAATTTCAACAACAGCTAGTTTACAGTTAACAGTGAAAATGCCCCTTTAAATTTTAAAGAAAATAAATAAGTACATTTTTTTAGATACTTAAGCTTAAATGACAGAAAAATGAAAGTGATGGTGTTTGGAAACAGCAATTTCGATGACCCAGCAGTGGAGGTCAGCTGCTTCCACTTTCAAACAGTTGTGTGTCAAATCTGGGCTTTTAAATAGTTATTTTATACTTGACAGCCAAATAACCTCGTAAAATCCAGCATCTTTTATTTGAGTGAGTTGGTGACGGTGAAATAATTTTTACCAAAACAGTATAATGAGAGAGTAATCCATACTTTCACATCATCCCAGATAGATTACTGTAATTCTCTTTTTTTTGGAGTTAGCCAGTCATGCATATCACATCTGCAGCTGGTTCAAGGTTGCAGATTTTTTTTGTAGAAACAATACAAGTTGCAAAAAACAATATGCTGGAGAAGAGATGAGAAGAACCTTCCATAATTGGCAAAATTAAGAATGATAGTCTCTTCAAAAGACGTCTTCTAATCTTAAATATGTTGAAACTGCACAAAGGTATATGCTCTATTGTGAGTAAAATAATGAAAGAAATAGCTACCAGAGTGTTAATGTTTGTGAAAGACAAAAGCTTTAGGCTACTTTCTGTGAAAATACTGGGCTGTTTTCTAAGAAATAGACTTCCACAGAAATTAAATCCAATACTGAAATGCTGCATTTCATTTTTATTATAACAACAAATATCCCAAATGTCCATGTGTGTCTGTGAACATTGGTTAAAAAAATTAAAAATAGCAAAATAAAATAAAAAAAATAACTTGCTATATACAGTTTCCAGCAGAGAATATCAAAAAACAATAACAAATATTTTTCAACTTTGTTAAGATAACTTCCTAATCATTTTTTGTTGTATTTTGTTATTTTACATAGTGTAGGAAAAAAATAATAGATAATTGTCAAACAATAGATAATTGTTCTAAAACCATTTTCAAAATAAAAACATAAGCAAAAACCCTAGTACACAAAAAATTAAACACATGATTTGAAATAAAAGAATGAAAAAGAAAAAATCAATACAATGACAGTTTAAATATGCTCGTGCTTTTACAAAAAGTTATTTTGTCTAACATGAGCAACATAAAAGATAAATCCGGACTTTTAACTGGAAATTAAATAGGTATGGACCAACATCAATTGATCTTTTTTTTCCATATTATTATACTGCTGCATTTTTAAAACAGTGGTTTTAATGTGTGTTTTAAAAAACCCTTTCTAACTTTTAGTTTGTATGATTTTTTTATATCTAAAAAATAGATATTCAGAATAAACACAGAACCTCAGTTTTAGAATTATTTATCAGTGAGGTTCTGGTTAATAAATACATGCAGCAGCTGAAGTGCGCCCAAAACAAAACTCTAAACTGAATTAAACCCCTAAACTACTACCTGCCAGCCACAGCAACAAACTTAAGGAAACATTCAAACAAAACGATGGGAGTTAAATAATTTTTAAAAAATCTTGAAAATTATAAAATATGTTTTTGTCCTTTAGTGTCCTCTGTTCATCCTCTGTCATGATGGGAGATCAATTTAGGTTATATAAAAAAGACATGAAAAAATGTTAAAGCTGTGAAGAAAAACCTTTTTTTGTTTGTCCTTTGGTCTCCTCTGTTCATCCTCTGTCATGATGGGAGATCACTTTGGGTTACATTAAAAAAAGACATAAAAAAATGTTAAAGTTGTGTAGAAAAAACCTTTTTTTGTTTGTCCTTTGGTCTCCTCTGTTCATCCTCTGTTATGATGGTGATCTGTAGCAGCAAATGATGGATCATTGATCAAATGACCAGCAGAAGTCCCACAGCTGTTCTCAGAAAACTGTGCAGATGTGCAGAAGGATGCAGCTTCTTCTGAGAGAGAACACACATGCACATTTTCATTTTATTATAACAACAAATATCCCAAATGTCCATGTGTGTCTGTGATCTTACCTCAAACACTGCTGCAATGAAATGTTCTCTCAGTCTGCATCATTTTCAGGTTTCAGAGGCTGACAGGAGAGTCCAGGTCTGTGCTGTCCTGAATGACTCTCTTTGTAAAGCAGACTTCAGAGATCTGAAGAAAAACAAAACAGAAAGCAAAATTCAGTTTGCTTGAAAACCTAAATGATATTTACAAGAAATGAAAATCTTTCTTGTGGTTGAAGGAGCAAGTTTCTTACCTTTATTATTGAATGAGAAGAACCCAGCTGTGGGTAAATGCTGCAGTTGTTGGTTCTTTGATAGTGTGTCATGATGACAGGTCAGGATAGCAGAGGAAATCCATGCAGGTCAGAGGTCATCTGAGAGGAAAGTCTGAAGCTCCCAAGAGAAAGTCTTGTCTTCTGTGAGGTCCAGCAGTTATTGGAGGTTTTTAGGTTTGAAACAAAAAGACCATAAAAAACAATCCCATCCCCTTTCAAAGTGACAAAAAAAAGACCAAAAAAAAAAACTGAAATAACTGTAACTGGCAGGGAACAGCACATCAGACAGCAATGGACATGTTCAAGTACAAAAAAAAAAAAAAACCTGAATGCATTTACAGGAGTTAGAGGAAGAATTGTCACCTTCTCTTTTTTAGCTTTTGAGAGACTGTGGCCTTTTCCATTGGTAAAGATGATAAGAAATGTTTTCTGTTCTGATACATTTTAAAAATTAAATAAATATTTAAAAGCTTTCACAAAGAAGAGAACATTTTAGAATATACATTCCCATTGATATTCAAAATAGAAAAAAAAGCATGAATTAATGTTCAGTAAAATGCAATTGTTTACATTATTGGTTAACATGGTTAAAAAAAAATCAAAAATCAAAATAAAATAAAAAAAATAACTTGATTATACAGTTTCAGCAGAGAATATCAAAAACAAAAACTAATATTTTTCAACTTGTTTAAGATAACTTCCTAATCATTTTTTGTTGTATTTTGTTATTTTACATAGTGTAGGAAAAAAAATAATAGATAATTGTCAAACAATAGATAATTGTTCTAAAACCATTTTCGAAATAAAACATAAGCAAAAACCCTAGTACACAAAAAATTTAACACATGATTTGAAATAAAAGAATGAAAAAAAAAAAATCAATACAATGACAGTTTAAATATTCTCGTGCTTTTATAAAAGTTATTTTGTCTAACATGAGCAACATAAAAAGATAAATCCGGACTTTAACTGGAAATTAAATAGGTATGGACCAACATCAATTGATCTTTTTTTCCATATTATTATACTGCTGCATTTTAAAAAAGTGGTTTTAATTGTGTTTTAAAAACTCTTTCTAACTTTTAGTTTGCATGATTTCTTATATCTAAAAAATAGATATTCAGAATAAACACAGAACCTCAGTTTTAGAATTATTTATCAGTGAGGTTCTGGTTAATAAATACATGCAGCAGCTGAAGTGGCCCAAAACAAAACTCTAAACTGAATTAAACCCTAAACTACTACCTGCCAGCACAGCAATAAAACTTCACAAAAGAAGGAATAAATACAAGAGATGAGAGGTTTAAGTTTGGGTTTAGGAAAAACCCCAATACTATCAAACTATTCTTTACTGATGACCCAGCAGATTTTACAGAGAAATAAATTGTTTTTTTGTTTTTTTTTTTAAATAAGCTGGTCTGCTGGCAGGGATCATTACGTCAGAAAGGATGTTTTAATTAAGGAACACATCCTTTTTGACTCTACATTTAAGTTTAAGCAGCTGTCAGAAGCTGCTGGACCTGTCCAGTTATCCAACCCAAAACCCACCCACCCAGATAACTGGACAGGTCAAAAAAGTTCCAGTAAACACCATTTCAATTAACTACAATCCATAAATGCACAAGTCAAACTATTTCAAGTACAAACCCATTTCCATTAAATACAATCACAACTGTTCAAATCAATATGAGCATAATTTTAAAAATGAACTAATCTCAAACTGGTACATCTATACATACAGAAAAGCATGATTACAATTAGGAGAACACTACTGATGTTTGAACAAATACATGATTCTAGATAAAGATAGAAAAAACATTGCTATTAAAACATTTAAAATGACATGATGAAATTTCTCTTAAAATGTACACTCACCTTTAAAACGTACCTCATTCATGGACCTGTCAAAACACATGATGCAGAACACAGGCTCATGATAACTGTAATATGATTTCATTGTACCTGAATGCAGACACTGTTTGTGGTCGGGACACAAACATCAAGTCCAGCAGAGTGTTTTTTTTCCGTCGTTGCCTCTGTGATCATCTGTGCAAATCCTCTAGTCTGAAACAGTTGTAAACAGGGTGTATTTGTGTCAACCAGAACATTAACATTAAAGTCACCAGAAACAATGATGGGATGGATGTCCAACAACTCCAGGGAATAGAGAAGACTTTCCAAGTTGGTCAAGAAAGATCTGAGACAATAATCTGGAGGCCTGTAAACAGAAACAATGAAAGCACTCACAGGAGCTTCAACCTTCAGAACCACAAACTCGAGGTCAGTCACATTATTTATGTAGCGCTTCTCTGTAACCGTAATGTGGTTTCTGACATAAATAGCCACTCCTCCACCTCTTCTATTGGCCAGCCTGAGGATGGTTGGTGTAGGACAAGTGTCTGTTCCGGCTGAACATGCTGTAACCCTCCAGATGAAGACTCTCTGCAACAAAAGAACCTTGTAGATGGGTTTCTGTGAGGCACAAAATATCTGCAAGATGTAACTCGTGATGTCTTGATGTCACATATGTGAGCTGGGAGTCCCTCGGTGTTGTGGTGTATGATGGTCAGCGTTCAGGCCTACTCACTGTGTCCTTCAAATGCAGCAGAGGCATCATGTCATCCAGACTTGCTTGTCTCATGGTGTCCCAGTGCAGCAGTGACTTCTGGGTTGGCATAAATCTTAGACTCATCAAAATCAAGCAAGAACAGTCCATTGAGAGAAGTGACTCTGCTGATGGCTACATACGACATACCAGCCTCAAAGACATGTTTCAGTGACACCACAGCTTTAGTCGTTGTCATACCCTGAACTTTATGGATCGTGCATGCATAAGCCAGTTTAACAGGGAACTGCCGGCGAACCACACCTTTCTGCTTCAGGTTCTCCTCAACTCTTTCCACGTACACCACGTTGTCAGATTGTCCTCCAGCTGTGTCATTGTCCATTTTTAGACCAACCTAACGACACGTTGATCACTGTCAGAAGTTACTACATTGACAAGTTTACCAAAAGCTCCATTGACCAAACCGTTGTGTACATCAATGTTCCTGGTCAGCATGACTCGTGCTCCTTCAGCAACTGTTATTGTGTCTGCCAGTTCATTTTTACCTCCTTTGAAGGGTTTGTCCAGCCGTGCCATTCTGCCAGTGCGTGGGTCTTTCTTAAAGTCATCAGCTTCTATTTCCATCGTGTCAGGATGCAGTCTGTTCAGGGTTACAGAGTTGTGAGAACTCACTTGCTTGTTGGTAGCAAAAATGTGAAGAGCATCTACAGGACAGTTTTCTGGTTCAGTGATGGTCTTTGCTAGTAAAGCTCTGTCTGCATCTGAAAGCTCATCGGACTTTTCTTTCACACGGATCCTGTTCAACATTTCAGCAAAAGCAACATCACCTTTTTGACGCATTATTTCTGTCAAAGTGATCATCTGAAAGTTCTCCTGCCAAAGGTCAAGCTGTGATGGGTCATAAACACACAGAGGTTTAGATTGTCTCACTGGAGGGAGCTGGTAAAAGTCTCCAACTGCAAGAACAGACATTCCTCCAAACGGTTTCTGACTTCCTTTAATCTGTTTCAGTCGTGCATCAACATAAGCAAAGAGAGGTTTTGACACCATGGACACTTCATCAATGATTATAATGTCAGCATTCAAAAAGCTCAGCTCTCACTTCATCCAGCTGGTTTCCAAGTCCAAGAAATGGTGGTTTTAAACTTCTCGGTAGCTTCAATAAGGAGTGCAGAGTTGTTCCACAGATGTTGTAAGCTGCAGTGCCAGTAAATGATGTCAGCAGGACAGTAGGGTTAGAAATGTCAGCTTCATCGGCATGTCTCGGCATTCTGCTCAGTATTTTAGAAGCCATTGAATATAGACAGCGAATCAGAAGAGACTTTCCTGTTCCAGCACCACCGTTGATGTAAAGGAACAACTGTTCTGGGTTCAGTCCACACACTCGTTTCAAACACCAGTCTCTTATTTTGTAGAACACACAGGCCTGTTTCTGGTTCAGGTTCTGGTACATTTTCTGTAGCTCAATGGCCTCAACTGCAGGTGGTTGTCTTGTTAATCTGACCTCGGGCACAACAGCTTCAGAACGATTGAGATCGGGGACATTTTCCTGATGTTCATGATCTGACTCTGCTTCTTGATCACAGGGAACTCTCACCATTTCAGACTGTGGATTAAGATTAGACCATTCATCAACCTCATCTCTGTTCTGTTCATACTCCTCCAAAGCTTCATCAATCTCCTCCGAGTTCTTCTCATATTTCTCTCTGTTTTCCTTCACAATGTTCTTCACATAGTCAGAAAATTCAGAACCAGGAAGACGGACAGTTCCACATTCATAGAAGGACTCGTAGGTGGGAAAATGTTGACTTTTCAGTTCACTGTCAGATCTGTAGGGAACATAAAGCTTGACCAAGGTTCCAAAGTACTGCTCAGGATTTTTTTCTTTTGAACAGCGGTGGTATCGGATCACAGCAGGCTTATCACTGGTTCTTTTCTGCACAAATCCCATTTCGTTCAGCAGGGGCAGCACACCTTTACCAGTTGTCTGTTTGCCATAAACAATTCGACAGGTTGATGCAAAATCTGCCAGACACATTTCCTCAAACTCAGGTGTTTCAGGACGAGCTTTGTATTTGTCAGTCAGTGATGTCATCCAGATGTTTAAGCTGTCAACTGTCGTGCTCTCAAGATAAGAAAGAGGACGGCTCATTTTCACTGGGTTGTCATCAGTGGGTATGAATATGACACTGCGTGAACTGTTCTTCATGTGAATTCCTGTAGCTCTGCACACACACTCCTGGGCACTTACTTCTCGCTTTTTGGAATATGCCTGCATGATTTCCCTCATTTCATCGCTCTCATTGACTCTCTCTGTGTTGGAACTTTCAATGACAGTTTTCAGGTAGTCAGACAGACCGGCTTCTTTCTTGGTTATGTATTTAGTCAGGTACATGACACATGAATATGCATTCAGGATGAAACTGATGTCAATGTTGCTGTCCCAGGCTTTGAGCAGACATGGGTTGTATCCATTAGTCCAGCTGTCCTTTGGGTCACGCTTCAGAATCACTGTGTTGGATTTGTTGATCATGTGCAAACATGCTTGATATTCACTGAATGTCAGACTGCATTGAGACAGAAGCTGATCCAAACTCATTGAGGCACTTTCAGGTTCATTTAGCAGCAGGTTCAGAGGTCTGAGTTTGTCTTTTGCAGCATCCATGGTCAAACTGTTCTCTGCTTCCTCTTCAAAAGGTCTGCTGATCATTGTGTTTCTGCAAGGAGGTTTGGGGAAACCAAATCGACAGCCAGAGTTCACCGTCTTGAAACATGTTCTAGTGTGTTTCCAAGAATGTTTCTGAACTTCTGTGACTTTCTTGTACAGTTCAGGTTGTTTGCGTTGGTCAGGAATCTGTGCAGATATGTATTTATCAACAAAGTCACACACAGTTTTGTCATCATCTTCTTCAAACACAGGAGCACCATCAACCCAAAACAGACAGTGAATATGAGGACTTCCTCTGTGCTGAAACTCCACTCTGTAAAAGAAATCTATGACTTTACCAAGCGGCTGAGCAGGAGAAAAGATCAAGTCTCTCAATAAAGCTTCCACACGTTTGTCAAACATGCGCATGGCTGTCACAGGATTGCTTCTGAGAATGTCACATTTAGCCGGCCAGTCGAGCTCTTCAAAATCAACCTCTTCACCTTGTTGTCTCTTTATTGCTTCAATCACTTCAGGCCATCGCATTTCAGCTGCAGAGAATGTACAGAAGAATGTGGGAGTTCCCAGCTGTCTGATCATAGCAAACAGGTCTCGTGTTGTTTTTTTCCCAGTAAGCAGGTGTACCACGAAGAGGCTGCATGAATCTCACTGCATCTTTATTTCTCACTAGTCTTTCAACCTCATCTCTGTCCTGTAACATGCCAGAAGTGATTCTGCGTCCATCTCTGGTCACAGTTTTGCCTTTTCTCAACTGTATGCTCATGCTGGAGTTGGCCAAATAGATTTCTGTTACAAACTGAGCAAAGAACAGGTATGTCGTGTCACGAGCAAATCGGTCATCAATGCAGAAAAGTCTAGATTTAAAATAACTGCTTGGTGTCAGTTTTTTATGCCGTTGTTCATCCAGAGTGTTTAAGCCAGTTGGAAACTGAACTGGGAACGCCATGGCTTCTAACTTTGGAGTTTTGAAGAAACTGATAGGACTGTTTCTCTCTGCTGGTGCAACAGAATATATTCCATCGCTGAAACTCATGATATCCTCTGAAACATCACAAGGTTGTAAACATGATTCCAGTGCAAAGCCACCGTTAGGCATGTCTCGTTCTTGTTCATCATTCTCTTCATCATTTCTCTCATGGTGTTCCTGTCCTTCACAAGGTTGGTGCTTTTCTCCATCATGTTCACTGTCAGCTTCATGTTCTGCCTCATTCAGTGCAACCTTTTCACACATGTCAATTTCCATCAAATCATCTTCATCATAATCTTCATCTTCCATCCTTACATCATCATCATCGTCTTCATCCTCATCATCTGGCAGTGTAGGATCACACAGCTCTGCTTCATCTCTGATGTTTACATTTTAATATTGTGGATGAATGCGCTTCAGTGTCTTTAAAGCTCGCATGAGTTTGGACCAGGTTACATTCTGGAACAGCTGGTGACCTTTATAACACAGACGTCTCTTTAACTTGACCCTTAACACCTGAGATTCACTCCGTAGTCTGGGTAATGTCTCAACAGTTTCCTGCACTTCAGATGGAACACACACTACATTTCCTCGAATTAAATTCTGTCTGCCTTTAGGTAGAGGGATGATTTTAGCAAACGGTAAACATTTTGCAACCAAATGTCTCTCAAGAATGTTTAGATCTGATAATTCTTCTGGGACATCAAAAAGTTCCAATTTGTTAGCAACAGAAAGTGATGGCATGGATCCAACTTTCAGATGATTATGACATGTGTGGCAGATGCTTTCTGTTCTTCTGTCAGGAGCTTTACATTGTTGTTCATTTATGCAACCTTCATCACAAACATGAACATATTTGCCAGTCAGACACTGTGAAATGATGTTTGGGTTTTTGCTATACTTTGACCTGATGCAAGGTTTAACTTGGTTTTTGAAACAAGCTTTATGACAAGAAGTGCAGACGTATGTGGGAGAAATTTTAATATTTGTTCTGAAAACAGAAATGGCTTCTGTAATCAAAGGGTCATCTCTCTCTTCTGCTTGTTTAGGCATCTGTCTGTATTTCCTCTTTATTTTCATGGCAATCGTGTTAGTCATAGCACGATGTCTGAAATTACATCTGTACCTTTCTTTCATCAACTCTCTGTGTTTTATTCTGAAAGTTTGGTCCTTTTGATATCGATTTTTTAAATAATTTTTTGTCTCTGCCTGAAGTCAGCCTCCTTTTGATATCGAGTTTTTAAATAATTTTTTTGTCTCTGCCTGAAGTCAGCCTCCTTTTGATATCGACTTTTTAAATAATTTTTTTGTCTCTGCCTGAAGTCAGCCTCCTTTTGATATCGACTTTTTAAATAATTTTTTTGTCTCTGCCTGAAGTCAGCCTCCTTTTGATATCGAGTTTTTAAATAATTTTTTTGTCTCTGCCTGAAGTCAGCCTCCTTTTGATATTGTACATTTACATATTTCTTCTTTAATATTTTAAATTCAGAATCTTTTTTATAGCGTTCTGTTGTATATCGCTTTTGCCTGTTTCTGTATTCTTCATTCTCCCTATACTTTGTTTTCATTGTTTTTTTCCTCCTTTGTCTTACTTCAGGATTAGATAAATATTTTTGTCTTGAATACATTTTCTTCTGTTGTTTGTACTCATCATTGGAAGAATAGAGCTCTCTTTCTTTCTTTTTCTGATTCTCTTTTCTATCAAAATATTTTGTCTGAGATTGCCTTCTTTTCATTTTTCTTCTTAGTTGTTTAGGAATCTTTGATATTCTACAAGCTTCTTGTACAACTGCAGTATCAGAGGTATTTGTTTGACTGAGACCAGTTGGTTGTGACTGACAGATGTTTATTGGAAGTGGAATTTCAGATTCATCATCAATTTTCAATCCGTCAGTTTTTGGATTTGATTGGGTCAGAGGAACATCATGTGACAACGTCAACGTGGCATCTTGATGATCATTGTTCATCAGAGAGGGTGTAACACAAACATCAGGTGTTGTGGACTCTGGAACTGGGACACTTTCATTCATAGTAGGGATGCTGCACAGAAACTTGACAGGCTTCAGCTCGTATTCACTTGTGGGTTGTGCTCCATTCATAGAGTAACATAAGGAAAGCCAGTCAATCATTTCATAGAGATTTGTAAACGTCAGCATCACAGCTGTACCACTTTCTCTGTCAAACATGTCAGGTGGACTGGGTAAACCATCTGGGCTTCTGGAGTGCGGGTCAAAGAAACCAAATCTTCCAGAACTGGTCCTGAACAAAGCAATGCACAAATCCATCATTATCAGCAAAGCATATTGAATTTCTGTCTGCAAACAAGCAAGTCCAGCATCAAACTTTAAGTATTCATCAAGTGATCCAGGTGGAGGGTCTCCAAAAGTTCCATAATGTGACAAAACTGACATGTCTGCATCATACACACAACTGCGAGCTGGTACTATGTCAGGAAGTTGATCAGTGGCTAGGTGGTTGTCAACAGGGAATCTTTTTCTGGCATCTGTGTACATTGAATTACCTTTATCTAAAACAAGGTCAAGGTCGGCTGTGGTGATATTCTCATCTTCACATAGAAAAGCCAGAAATGTCAGAGAGTTACAGGTGCACTGCATGTTTTTGTATTTTCCATATCTCCAAGAAGCCTGGCTCCAAGAAGCACACACTCGACTCACAGAAGGTTGAGCTGGCTCATTTACATGTTTAGCATGTGAAGGTTTGGCTGCATGGAGTTCATCACTGCTTGGTCCTGTTTTTACTACATTAGCATATGATGTCACTGAGGATGTTGGTTTCTCTCTCCTCACACCGGTTATTTTCATTTTACCTTGATGAGATGGTTCTGCATCACATGGAGCATCAAGCTGCTGTTTATTCTTCACTACATCTGCGTATGTCTTTGGTTCACAAGAAGGCTTTTCTGTCACACCAATCTGGACTTCTGAGGATTTCTCTTTGAGCTTTTGGGAGTCGTCACATGGACTTTCCTGCAATTCATCAAACTTTAGCCAGCGTGTCTTAGCAGACTGAGATCTTTTACTTTTCTTTGGCATTCTCTCAAATAAACTAAGCTTCACGTATGAACAAAAGGATGTTTAAATCTTTTTTTCTTTTCACAGAAATTCCCCAACACACTCAAATAGTTATTTTAGTTCTGTTCTTTATAAATGACAAGTACCAAAAAATATTATGCAAAATATATTTGCTTAACAGGAATTATCAAATGCAAATTTGGAAACTTTACCGTTCCAATTAATTTAAAGTTTTTTTCTTTACAATCAAGTGTGTTACTTTCAACTTTATAGAAAATTAATATCCAGTCAAAGTATAAGTTAAACTTAATCAGGTGCTTAATAAGTTGATTTAAGAGAAAAGATTATGTCCCAAGTGAATATGTTTAAAGTAAGAAAGATGTCAGTTGTAACTTTATTCAGAAAATATTTTATTTACTATTTCAATGTTTATTAATATCACAATGCAGCAGAGTTATGTTCTCAAGACTAGATGAAAAAACAGGGCTCCAGTTAGCCTCTTGGTTCCAGTTAGCGTTTAGGCTCCAGTTAGCCTCTTGGTTCCAGTTAGCGTTTAGGCTCCAGTTAGCCTCTTGGTTCCAGTTAGCGTTTAGGCTCCAGTTAGCCTCTTGGTTCCAGTTAGCGTTTAGGCTCCAGTTAGCCTCTTGGTTTCAGTTAGTGTTTAGGCTCCAGTTAGCCTTCTGGTTCCAGTCAACCAAAGTATTCAGTTCAAAATTCCAGTTTCATTCAAGTTCACAGAATCAATTAAAATCTTCGAATTCCAGAAAGTCAGGGGGCCCTTAAAAGGACTTTTTTATCCAGAAAATCAGGGGGCCCTTAAAAGGACCTATTTATCCAGAAAATCAGGGGGCCCTGAAGAGGGCCGTTCAGCTTTTAGTAAAGGGTGTCTTTAAAAAGACAGTTCATCCAGTACACACAGGGGCACTGAAAAGGGCCGTTCAGCTACTGACAAAAACTATCTTTAAAAAGACAGCAGGAAGCGATGGTTTGGACCACACCTGGAAGACAAACAAACAAACGTCAGAGTTTGAATCACAAAATCAGATTTAGCTGCAGAGATAATTCATGCAGAATCACTGAAAACAAATACATTTAATCTTATTGTTTTCACAGAGTACTCCTGACGTTTGACATTCAGTATCAAACAAGTTTAATTATAAACCAGAACTTCTGTCTTGAAAATCTTCATCTGAAAACAATAATCATTGCAAAAGTCTGTTCTGAAGATTGGACTGAAGTGTTGTTCCTCATTTTGCCACAAGAGGAAAAGGTAGTTTTTTTGAGTAGTCTTATTTATAAAGTTGAAAACAGAAGTAAACTGAGCAGCAAACAGTATCTGAGGACCAGTTTGGTGTTGTTCTAAGCTAATGTGTGCATTTAGTGTGCTAATGTGTAATATGTGCTTTTAGATGATCAACAATGAGTGAAGTTATTTAGAAATGATCTATTAACCTACAGGTTAATAACTGTTTCTAAATATGAACTTAAACTTCTGATATTTAGGCTTTAAACCTTTGCATTCACAGCACAAATGCAAAAAACCTGAGCAGAAAAACACTTTAGTAATTAGAGTAATGTTAAATATTAATGTTAGCAACTTACAAGTGGAAGAGTATGAGTCTCATCTTTAACTATATCATCAATAGTATTACTTTTGTTATTATTTTAACATCTTTAAAGATCCACTCCAATCAAAATCATGAATTTGGTGTTTTTCAAATGTTCTTGTAGCATTTTTCTCATGATGGAGGATATATAAATAAATATATGTAAATATAAATAGAGTCAAAACTTAAAACGACATTTCTGAGTACTTCTTTATTCAAATCGTTGTAAATTAGGAGCAGTATAAAAACTGCCATTTCAATGAGCTAAAAAAACGGCATATTTGTAGTTAAAAAAACCACTGGGAACGCTTTTACAATTAGATAAATTGTCTTATGGTCTCCGATGTTTAGTCTGTTTAAATTTTTAACTAATTTATTTTTACCTTAAGTTTTTCCCAGTATTTGTGACAAGTTTTCTTTAATACATTTTTAGACACTTTAGACTTTGTTGTGGTTCTTTCTAGCATCTGATATCACGTGTGCTTGACAAAACGTTGCAATAATGCTCACTCAACATAACTACTGAAAATTTCTGTCAAAAGAACACAGCTGTTTCTTTGTAAATAAGATCATCTTAAACTTACCAGTTAGACAGGAAACTCTCCAGAACTTCTGTAAGAGGAGACAAAGGGTCAATAATAGTGCACAGGTCAGGTAGATTAAACAGGTCAAGATTAGAAATGCTCACAAAGCCAAAAGTGTTTATAATTAATCAATTGTTGTGTATATAAGAATAAATTTTATGAATAAAAAAAATGTAACCATCGTCTTCCTCATTGCACTTTTGAAACTTTTGAATTGAGACTTTTTTCAACAGATGCTTTAATCTTATAATAGTTAAACGCTTCTTTAACCACTCCTGACATTAGGCTAAATGAAGAGACCTTCGGTGGTTTATCAATTCTCCAAAATGCACACGTCATATCATGGTTAAATCATTTATGGTCATTTATGGTTAAATCCATTGTCAGAACAGTTTATTATTAGGTTAAGTTTAAAGCACGTTCTTATCTTCCGCTGCACAGCAGTACCTAGTTTCCGTTCAGAAGCAAAGTTCTTTAATGACAGAATTGCATAATAATAAGTGCAAGTATATCTGCTTCATCAAGAGAATCTTTTTGACACTGAATTTTATTTTGAAAGAAACTTAGGTGCTCCTATAAATCTAAATTGTAATATGGCTTATTGAAAAATATAAAACTGTTATAATTGAATTATTGTGATTTCTTTTAAAGTTAAATGTATAAATAAACCTAATGGCCGCAAAATGTGAATTCTTATAAACAGAAACTGTGACTCGGTTTAGACATTAAGAAATTTGATCAAAAGGGTCTTAAGGTTAAAGGCTGCAGGCTTATGGTTTAACTGTTGCATTAACAACATAATTCAAAGTACACATGGACACCTTTGTATATGCTGGCAGGTATATTTACAATGGATCCAGACTTTAAAATCTTGTCCATATATGTTCTAAGGAAGCTGTAAAGGATATTTCATAAATAACTGAAACTCAATTACTGATGGGAAATATTAATTTCGAATTATTCTGATCCAGACCTCAGCCCACCAAACCTTCCTATGATTATTTCCAGGATGAAAACAAATGAACTTCAGTCTGGCTCCTTAAATGTTAATAAATATTAAAACAGCCAAATGAGGCAGTCTTTTGAACAGCACTTTGATACAAACAGATCCAAAAGATGTGGCTGCCACCAAACAGTCATAAATCTCATCTCTATTAAACACGTACCTGTTCACAGAAGAAAGCAGAGCAGGCTTCTCACAGTCTAAAATAATGAGAGAAAAAAAACGTTATTTATCTTAAGGTTGCATTTTTAATCAGCCTTTAGTCACATTAACAAGCTGACGAGAAAAACTCATACATTTGCAAGCATATCTTACATTTATAGAACATTCCAAAGGGTTAAAAAAATTACAAATGTTTCTGCCATAATTTAAAAAAAAAATCATTCTTGATAACCAACTGCAAAGCAATTTGTGTTGAATGTGCATTACAATGATCATTTAAGGTACAGTTTGGTTTCACAGATTCTTATAATTATATAAGAATACAAAATATCTCGATTTAAAATTGTGTTGAAATCTCACATTTTATACCAAGAAGATTTTAGACAAAGCATGTTGGAAATGGAGATATTTATTTTGGAAAAACAATTCTCTTGATCGCATTTCCGCTCCACGGACAAAAAAGGTGTCCCGGCAGATCACTCCGCCGCTTCAACTGAAAAATCCGACCTCATTACAAATTCAATTATCTATTTTTGTCTAAAATTAAGTAAATTAATTTCAATAGTTTTCTCCATACACATTCTGAATAAAGTTAGCATTGTTTATGTGTACATAAAATAACATAAAAGCTGCTTTATTTAAAAAAACAAAAACAAAACAAAAAACGGACATTTTAGCCATTTGTTAAGCTAGCTCCTTCTAGTGTTAAGAAGCCTCGTTTCTCCTGGCGTGTTTGAAAAATAAAATGAACTTTTAAAAACATTATAGTTGTACTAACCGGTTACATTGAAATTTGGTGGCTGTAAGCTAACACTAGTTGACCGAGGAGAACGCTTTAGCGGCATTAAATGATCTAAAACAGGCATTTATTGGAAGAGAATGGAGGCTTCCCTCACTTACCGTCAAGACGAAGGGAGAAGTGACGAGTCGGCCCGCCTCAAATGATTCACTTACGCGCAGCTGCGATGCGTTCGTAGGCCAGTTGGAAATTTGAATATTGACGATTAAACCTTCTTCCAGTACAATAAGAAGTTAGACTTATTTAGGTAATATATATTTAAACTTTATACAACAATCATTACAGTATTTCTTGAGCAAGAAAAAATGTTTTACTTAAAAATGAAATTATGTTAGGTGGGGAAAATTGTGTTATTACTGTCATTTAAAAGTTTATTTAAAAGCATCACTTGTTCTAACAGGTACATTGAGAGTTTTTTTCCCCCACAAAGTTATAAGTTGATTTCTCTGCTTAGTATGTGCATAAAATTATATAAATAATAAATTATTTTTTTCTTTCATAAACCAGGCAGAGGATGAACAATCTATCAAACGGATATGCGTGTGTGTGTGGGGTTGGTAGTAGCTGTTGGCAATCACAAATCCAGGAGGAAAATGATTGCTATTTTATTTTGAGATGGGAGGTGACGGGATTTTTCAAGAACAACAAGCTCCAGCACTGTGTAAAAACTGTAAAAACTCAGCCAGGACAACACTTGAAATCCAGCTAAATCAAACTATACTGTAGGAGACCATTTTCTTTTATTTTTATTTTTTATTCATACTTGTTATTCTTTTTCACTGACACAATAAGTAAAATTGGGGAGGGGTGGCAAATAAAAAAGCTGCTAACAAACAAAGTTTCACAAAAAATCTCAAATGGGCAAAGTGCACCCAAATGACAAATGCTAATGTTTTGGGTTGTCTGGAAAGTAAAGTTCTATTTTTAATAAAGAAACTTCAACAGGTGTCCTCAGTTCTAACCATGAACATTTCGGGACTCAATGTAAATGCCTGTGACCCCGTGATGTATTTTTGACAGTGAGCTAACAAGACACATTTCTTATTCAAGGCAAAGAAAAGTCGTATTCAAAACAAAGACAAGTCACATTGATAACAGACATGATGAACAAAACTAAATGTTGCCAAAGTTGAGCACAAAGTATTGTTTTGTGCACATCTTTGTTGTCATGAATATGTTTCTTATTAACAGATTCCTACCCAATACAAGGAGATGCGGGGCTTGAGATGTGTGTTTTTGTGAAATGTGTTTGTGAGTTCAATTAAACAGAGTTGTTCAGTTAAACTCACATGAGATGAACACAGATTTGAACATGAAGCTGAAGTTAAAGAAAAAAGGTAGAAAAGATTGCTGGAGCTCTTTGCCTAATGGTTGCAGAAGTTTCTGCAGCTTTATTTGTAAAACCATCTCTTCTATTTGCTCTTGCACTACTTCTAGCCTTCCAGTGAACTTGCACACATCTTTTTTTGTACATTTTTAGTAGTTTATTTGTGAGTTTCTTGTGTACACATTTCTTGATCTTAACCCTGTTATTTAAACTTGTACAGTAAATTATGTTTGATTCTGTTATCTATATTGTGACCTTGACAGCTCTGCACAAAAATTCCAATATGCTCAATGTAAGTTAATGCATACATGGCAAATAAAAAAAACTTAAACCATTAAAACTGCATAAGAGCATTCCTATATTCATTTTCCAATTGTTTTCCAGTGCAGAAAAACAAAAATTTGCACAAATATTCCCAGAACAGAAAAACACACAGAAGAGAGCAATAATAACCATTAATACCAGGAAAAAATGCTGCTGAAAATTCCAAATTGGTTGATAAATAGACGGAAAAAATCCCAAAAGATGCTTAAGATGGTTTAAATTAAAACAATACCAAAAAGTATGTATAAGAGAGGTTATGTGTAAATAGGAGCATCATAAAAAGAGTACTACCATATAAATCAGTGTAAAATATTTAAAGAAATGACAAATATATTACCAAAAGCCTGGCTTAAATAGAGTATCTGTTCTAGTGTAGAAAGATCTACATGAATAACTGACTTCAAGAAGAGAAAACTCTTCAATCAGTGTCAATCCTTTTCCTAATCTTTAGCAGAAGATACAGAAAAACTGCATGTTTCAAAAGAAGTGGCAGATGAGAGAAATATTGGCAACATCGCCAAATATGTTCTCAACACATTGTTTTGAAAAAGGATCCGTTTTAGTGTAGAAAGCATACGGGTAAAACCCACTTTATAAAGCGAAAACTAAAGTTACGTATGCAACTACGGTTCTATGAATCCCAGGTGACCGCCAGAATTCCCGGTCACTTGGGTTCTTTGCATTTTTGTGAGTAGTGTTGGGACCATGCTCGTGGTGCCACGTGACTTAATAGCCTCACGTGGATCACCAGGAGGTCATAAGTGACTTGTCATTAAATTCTTCAAATACACATGCACAAGAAGGATCAATCAGTGCTTAAAGCACTGCCTCTGGCGGTCAGGAGGAATGAAATAGAACTCCTGGATACCTGGAAAAACTCCTGAAAATGTTTCAGTCAGAGTCCCTGTGCGTGTGAGGCAGAAGGTGATTCTTTCAGTTGCTAAATTGCACAACTTTTAGCAGAAGAATCTGAATTTTACCATAGGTTGCTGAAAACATTGCAGAAGACAGCAATATTGTCCATAAATGGCAGAAGTTTGTTAAATTTGAGAAAAGCCATAAGCGGCAGAAAAACCTTATGTTGTAGAAGAAATTGCAGAAGGCAGCATTATTGGCTTTAAATTGCAGAAAAATATACTAAAAAACACAAAAGAATACTGTAATTCCCAGTCTAGTTGAAAAAGAAGAACCTTCCAATTGTATTGCTGCAAATTTTTTAAAATACAGAGGAAGAATTCCTGAAAGATGCTTAAATTGTGCAAATTCTAACAGAATTACCAGAAATATGAACAAGAGAGATGATGTGTAAACAAAAGCAACAAATAAATAGAACAGACAAGAACTGACATTTAAATAAGTTTAAAATGTTGAAAAATCCAATTATATTTGTAAAAGCTTTGTTTTAAAGAAAGAGATGTTCTACTTTAGAAAGATCTATATGAAAAACCGTCTATTAGAAGAGAAAACTCTTGGATATTTGTAAAAATACTGACACTGCTTCATTCTGCGTCTGTGAGGGGAGGGGAGAGGTGAGCTGCAGCCTGAGAGCAGAGGGGAGGGGTGAGCAGGTGCACCTTGGGAGCATGACTTGACAGATTCAGCATTTGAACACTTGCTCCGAACAAATGACCGCCATTCGTCAACCATAAGTCTGAACAGAATATTTCTTTCAGTTTTACAAAGCACAAGAGTTCAGGAATCCATTGATATACATTTTATATATGTCAAGTTTAAAGTCTTTCTGTGAATTCAATCAGAAGTGGCACTAAAAAGTTGATCTTATGATGAGCTAAAAACCCCATGTTATCCTATGGCAAAGCGGCATCTTGACTACCTCCAAACAAATGTTCATATCTTCAAAAGTCTTTCATTTATCAGAAAAGTTGAACCCTTGTAAGAATCACGAGGCTTTGGGCTACAATGTGTGAAAGTTTCATGCCTGTAGGTCAAAGCATGTTTACATAATCGCAAGTTAAAAACAGAGTTAGTGATCGAACCAGCTGAAAAATTTAACATTGCAACGTATAGGGGAAATGGGGTTACTTACTGTCAGTCTAGGGGCTGTGGGGGCAAAAGTATTTGCCCTACAGCTTTGAGAGTTAGATTTTATGCATCTAGAGGGATTTTCCTACGTTTTGATGAAAAAATCATGTCACTGCGACAAACGGTGGCCGAGTTACAGCGATTTATCCATTTTTTTTTTTTCTTAAAAAACCTGCTCTCCCCACTCTAGGCTATGACGTCATACACTCTAGATTCTCCTAAAATCGGGCAAAATGTACCAAATTGCCTCATTTCAAACAGCTGTAGTTCAAAAACTACAAGACATATCCAAAAAAAAAGTAATGCGTGTAATCTCCAAAGCTTTCACTACATTTTAAAGTTTAAATGGTGTCTCTAGCTGAAAAATTGTAGGAGGAGATACATTTCAAAAACAGTGCAAAAAACGGATTTCAAAAAGCGGACTTCCCATTGACTTCCATTATATTTTGAAATTGAAAAAACTTTAAAAATTTCAAAAACTATAAATATTTGCAGAATTGTTTAAAAAACTGCCAAAAAGTCCACAAAATGCAGAACAAATGCATGTTTAAATTTTTAAAATAGCATAATGTATGCAGAAGTTAAGAATGCAGAAAGTTTGAAGCTGCAAAAGAGCCTTCCCAATGTATTCCTATGGCAAAAATTGCGGCAATTTTGTTGAATTGCATAAAAACCATAAGTTGCAGAAGAAATTTTAAAAGACAGCAATAATGTCCTAAACAGGCTGAACATTTTGATGCATAAATGGCAGAAATCGCATAAAGTATGCAGAAGATATGGACGTCCAAAAACGTACGGAAGATTAAGAATAATAATAACTAGAAAAATTGCATTTCCTGCGGAAATACGTTTGATTGCAGAATTGCAGAAGGTTGTTGCTTTCGTATGCATAATTGCATAACATTTAGCAGAAAAGGCTAAAATGTTTTAAAATGAAAACAATTTTTAATAAATTGCTAAAGTTTGTTTAATTACTTAGTACACTGTTAGCAAATTGCTAAAATGTTAGCCTAAAAGCAAACTTAGCTTGAAAAACCTTGTTAGGTGCTAAATTGGCTCAAACAGCTAGCATATTGCTGAAAAGTTAGCTAAAAGCCAAATTTGCATAAAAATCCATGGTAAATGCCAATTTAGCTAAAACGCTAGGATATTGCTGAAATGTTAGCTAAAAAACAAATTAGACTGAAAAGCCTTGGCAGTTGCAAAATTACTTAAACTGCTAGCATATTGCTGAAAATGTTAGCTAAAAACCAAATTGGCTTGAAAAACCTTGTTAGATACTAAATTAGCTAAAACAGCTAGTACATTGCTGAAACGTTAGCTAAAAGCCAAACTAACTTGAAAAACCTTGGTAGATGCCAAATTAGCTCTAACAGCTAGCATATTGCTGAAACGTTAGCTAAAATCCAAATTAGCTTGAAAATGCTTGTTAGATACTAAATTAGCTAAAACAGCTAGGACATTGCTGAAACGTTAGCTAAAAGCCAAATTAGCTTGAAAAACCTTGGTAGATACCAAATTAGCTCTAACAGCTAGCATATTGCTGAAATGTTAGCTAAAAGCCAAATTAGCTTGAAAATCATTGTTAGATGCTAAATTAGCTAAAACAGCTAGCACATTGCTGAAATGTTAGCTAAAATCCAAGATAGCTTGAAAATCCTTGTTAGATGCTAAATTAGCTCAAACAGCTAGGACATTGCTGAAACGTTAGCTAAAATCCAAATTAGCTTGAAAATCCTTGTTAGATGCTAAATTAGCTAAAAAAGCTAGGACATTGCTGAAATGTTAGCTAAAAGCCAAATTAGCTTGAAAATCATTGTTAGATGCTAAATTAGCTAAAACAGCTAGCACATTGCTGAAACGTTAGCTAAAATCCAAATTAGCTTGAAAATGCTTGTTAGATACTAAATTAGCTAAAACAGCTAGGACATTGCTGAAACGTTAGCTAAAAGCCAAATTAGCTTGAAAAACCTTGGTAGATACCAAATTAGCTCTAACAGCTAGCATATTGCTGAAACGTTAGCTAAAATCCAAATTTGCTTGAAAATCATTGTTAGATGCTAAATTAGCTAAAACAGCTAGCACATTGCTGAAATGTTAGCTAAAATCCAAATTAGCTTGAAATTCCTTGTTAGATGCTAAATTAGCTAAAACAACTAGCATATTGCTGAAATGTTAGCTAAAAGCCAAATTTGCATAATAATCCATGGTAAACGCCAATTTAGCTAAAAAAGCTAGGGTATTGCTGAAATGTTAGCTAAAATCCAAATTAGCTTGAAAATCCTTGTTAGATGCTAAATTAGCTAAAACAGCTAGCACATTGCTGAAACGTTAGCTAAAAGCCAAATTTGCATAAAAATCCATGGTAAACGCCAATTTAGCTAAAAAAGCTAGGATATTGCTGAAATGTTAGCTAAAAGCCAAATTAGCTTGAAAAACCTTGGTAGATGCCAAATTAGCTCTAACAGCTAGCATATTGCTGAAAAGTTAGCTAAAATCCAAATTAGCTTGAAAATCCTTGTTAGATGCTAAATTAGCTAAAAAAGCTAGGACATTGCTAAAATGTTAGCTAAAAGCCAAATTAGCTTGAAAATCATTGTTAGATGCTAAATTAGCTAAAACAGCTAGCACATTGCTGAAACGTTAGCTAAAATCCAAATTAGCTTGAAAATCCTTGTTAGATGCTAAATTAGCTAAAACAGCTAGGACATTGCTGAAACGTTAGCTAAAAGCCAAATTAGCTTGAAAAACCTTGGTAGATGCCAAATTAGCTCTAACAGCTAGCATATTGCTGAAAAGTTAGCTAAAATCCAAATTAGCTTGAAAATCCTTGTTAGATGCTAAATTAGCTAAAAAAGCTAGGACATTGCTGAAATGTTAGCTAAAAGCCAAATTAGCTTGAAAATCCTTGGTAGATGCTAAATTAGCTAAAACAGCTAGGACATTGCTGAAACGTTAGCTAAAATCCAAATTAGCTTGAAAATCCTTGTTAGATGCTAAATTAGCTAAAACAACTAGCATATTGCTGAAATGTTAGCTAAAAAACAAATTAGACTGAAAAACCTTGGCAGTTGCAAAATTAACTAAAACTGCTAGCATATTGCTGAAATGTTAGCTAAAAACCAAATTAGCTCGAAAAACCTTGTTAGGTGCTAAATTGGCTAAAACAGCTAGCATATCGCTAAAAAAGTTAGTTAAAATCCAAATTAGCTTGAAAATCCTTGTTAGATGCTAAATTAGCTAAAAAAGCAAGGACATTGCTGAAATGTTAGCTAAAAACCAAATTAGCTTGAAATTCATTGTTAGATGCTAAATTAGCTAAAACAGCTAGGACATTGCTGAAACGTTAGCTAAAAGCCAAATTAGCTTGAAAAACCTTGGTAGATGCCAAATTAGCTCAAACAGCTAGCATATTGCTGAAATGTTTGCTGAAAGCCAACATAGCCACATTAATGCATTCCTGCATCCTTTGTAAAGGTATGAAAAAGTCTTGAAGCCATTAAAAATGATGGCAAAATGGTCAATTTACTGCATAACATGTAGTTAAATCTAAAATGTTGAAAGAAAGGCAAAAATGTATCTAAAAATCTTGTTGGAATGATAAATAAGTGTAAATGTGAATGAATCAATGAGATTCTCACATTGTCAGTGTTAGAATGAGTCAGGAAGACATCAAAGGGTCTGACAGGCAGATGTTTACAAACATTGGCCGCACAGGTGCAGGTTCACTGCCTAATGAGACAGCAGAATCCCTGAGCTGAGGCTTCAATGTATTTCAATGGAGGTCACTACCTCCAAACAAATGTTCATATCTTCAAAAGTCTTTCACTTATCAGAAATGTTGAACCCTTGTAAGAATCACAAGGCTTTGGGCTACAATGTGTGAAAGATTCATGCCTGTAGGTCAAAGCATGTTTACATAATCGCAAGTTAAAAACAGAGTTAGTGATCGAACCAGCTGGAAAATTTAACATTGCAACGTATAGGGAGAAATTGGGTACTTACTGTCAGTCTAGGGGCTGTGGGGGCAAAAGTATTTGCCCTACAGCTTTGAGAGTTAGATTTTATGCATCTAGAGGGATTTTCCTACGTTTTGATGAAAAAAATCACGTCACTGCGACAAACGGTGGCCGAGTTACAGCGATTTATCCTTTTTTTTTTTTTCTTAAAAAACCTGCTCTCCCCACTCTAGGCTATGACGTCATACACTCTAGATTCTCCTAAAATCGGGCAAAATGTACCAAATTGCCTCATTTCAAACAGCTGTAGTTCAAAAACTACAAGACATATCCAAAAAAAAAGTAATGCGTGTAATCTCCAAAGCTTTCACTACATTTTAAAGTTTAAATGGTGTCTCTAGCTGAAAAATTGTAGGAGGAGATACATTTCAAAAACAGTGCAAAAACGGATTTAAAAAGCGGACTTCCCATTGACTTCCATTATATTTTGAAATTCAAAAACTTTAAAAATTTCAAAAACTATAAATATTTGCAGAATTGTTTAAAAACTGCCAAAAAGTCCACAAAATGCAGAACAAATGCATGTTTAAATTTTTAAAATAGCATAATGTATGCAGAAGTTAGGAATGCAGAAAGTTTGAAGCTGCAAAAGAGCCTTCCCCATGTATTCCTATGGCAAAAATTGCGGCAATTTTGTTGAATTGCATAACAACCATAAGTTGCAGAAGAAATTTTAAAAGAGAGCAATAATGTCCTAAACAGGCTGAACATTTTGATGCATAAATGGCAGAAATCGCATAAAGTATGCAGAAGATATGGACGACCAAAAACGTACGGAAGATTAAGAATAATTTTAATTTTAATTTTATATAAGACAGAAGAACAATAGTTTGATTGCATACTGCAATCAAACTAACTAGAAAAATTGCATTTCCTGCGGAAATACGTTTGATTGCAGAATTGCAGAAGGTTGTTGCTTTCGAATGCATAATTGCATAACATTTAGCAGAAAAGGCTAAAATGTTTTAAAATGAAAACAATGTTTAATAAATTGCTAAAGTTTGTTTAATTACTTAGTACACTGTTAGCATATTGCTAAAATGTTAGTCTAAAAGCAAACTTAGCTTGAAAAACCTTGGTAGATACCAAATTGGCTCAAACAGCTAGCATATTGCTGAAATGTTAGCTAAAAGCCAAATTTGCATAAAAATCCATGGTAAATGCCAATTTAGCTAAAAAAGCTAGGATATTGCTGAAATGTTAGCTAAAAAACAAATTAGACTGAAAAACCTTGGCAGTTGCAAAATTAACTAAAACTGCTAGCATATTGCTGTAATGTTAGCTAAAAACCAAATTAGCTTGAAAAACCTTGTTAGGTGCTAAATTGGCTAAAACAGCTAGCATATCGCTAAAAAGTTAGCTAAAATCCAAATTAGCTTGAAAATCCTTGTTAGATACAAAATTAGCTAAAACAGCTAGGATATTGCTGAAATGTTAGCTAAAATCCAAATTAGCTTGAAAATCATTGTTAGATGTTAAATTAGCTAAAACAGCTAGCACATTGCTGAAATGTTAGCTAAAATCCAAGATAGCTTGAAAATCCTTGTTAGATGCTAAATTAGCTAAAACAGCTAGGACATTGCTGAAACGTTAGCTAAAATCCAAATTAGCTTGAAAATCCTTGTTACATGCTAAATTAGCTAAAACAACTAGCATATTGCTAAAAAATTAGCTAAAAGCCAAATTAGCTTAAAATCCATGGTAAATGCCAAATTAGCTCAAACAACTAGCATATTGCTGAAATGTTAGCTAAAAGCCAAATTTGCATAAAAATTCATGGTAAATGCCAATTTAGCTAAAAAAGCTAGGATATTGCTGAAATGTTAGCTAAAAAACAAATTAGACTGAAAAACCTTGGCAGTTGCAAAATTAACTAAAACTGCTAGCATATTGTTGAAATGTTAGCTAAAAACCAAATTAGCTTGAAAAACCTTGTTAAGTGCTAAATTGGCTAAAACAGCTAACGTATTACTAAAAAGTTAGCTAAAATCCAAATTTGCATAAAAATCCATGGTAAATGCTAATTTAGCTAAAAAAGCTAGGATATTGCTGAAATGTTAGCTTAAAAACAAATTAGCTTGAAAAACCTTGTTAGGTGCTAAATTGGCTAAAACAGCTAGCATATTACTGAAATGTTAGCTAAAATCCAAATTAGCTTGATAATCCTTGTTAGATGCTAAATCAGCTAAAACAACTAGCATATTGCTGAAATGTTAGCTAAAAGCCAAATTTGCATAAAAATCCATGGTAAACGCCAATTTAGCTAAAAAAGCTATGATATTGCTGAAATGTTAGCTAAAATCTAAATTAGCTTGAAGATCCTTGTTAGATGCTAAATTAGCTAAAAACCACTAGCATATTGCTGAAATGTTAGCTAAAAGCCAAATTTGCATAAAAAATCCATGGTAAAACGCCAATTTAGCTAAAAAAAGCTAGGATATTGCTGAAATGTTAGCTAAAATCCAAATTAGCTTGAAAATTATTGTTAGATGCTAAATTAGCTAAAACAGCTAGCACATTGCTGAAACGTTAGCTAAAATCCAAATTAGCTTGAAGATCCTTGTTAGATGCTAAATTAGCTAAAACAACTAGCATATTGCTGAAATGTTAGCTAAAAGCCAAATTTGCATAAAAATCCATGGTAAACGCCAATTTAGCTAAAAAAAGCTAGGATATTGCTGAAAAGTTAGCTAAAATCCAAATTAGCTTGAAAATTATTGTTAGATGCTAAATTAGCTAAAAACAGCTAGCACATTGCTGAAACGTTAGCTAAAATCCAAATTAGCTTGAAAAAACCTTGTTAGAGTGCTAAATTAGCTAAAAAAGCTAGCACATTGCTGAAACGTTAGCTAAAAGCCAAATTAGCTTGAAAAACCTTGGTAGATGCCAAATTAGCTCTAACAGCTAGCATATTGCTGAAAAGTTAGCTAAAATCCAAATTAGCTTGAAAATCCTTGTTAGATGCTAAATTAGCTAAAAAAGCTAGGACATTGCTGAAATGTTAGCTAAAAGCCAAATTAGCTTGAAAATCCTTGGTAGATGCCAAATTAGCTCTAACAGCTAGCATATTGCTGAAATGTTAGCTAAAAGCCAAACTAACTTGAAAAACCTTGGTAGATGCCAAATTAGCTCAACAGCTAGCATATTGCTGAAATGTTAGCTAAAATCCAAGATAGCTTGAAAATCCTTGTTAGATGCTAAATTAGCTAAAACAGCTAGGACATTGCTGAAACGTTAGCTAAAATCCAAATTAGCTTGAAAATCCTTGTTAGATGCTAAATTGGCTAAAACAGCTAGCATATCGCTAAAAAGTTAGTTAAAATCCAAATTAGCTTGAAAATCCTTGTTAGATGCTAAATTAGCTAAAAAAGCTAGGACATTGCTGAAATGTTAGCTAAAAACCAAATTAGCTTGAAATTCATTGTTAGATGCTAAATTAGCTAAAAACAGCTAGGACAATTGCTGAAACGTTAGCTAAAAGCCAAATTAGCTTGAAAAACCTTGGTAGATGCCAAATTAGCTCTAACAGCTAGCATATTGCTGAAATGTTAGCTAAAAGCCAAACTAACCTTGAAAAACCTTGGTAAATGCCAAATTAGCTCAAACAGCTAGCATATTGCTGAAATGTTTGCTGAAAGCCAACATAGCCACATTAATGCATTCCTGCATTCCTTTGTAAAGGTATGAAAAAGTCTTGAAGCCATTAAAAATGATGGCAAAATGGTCAATTTACTGCATAACATGTAGTTAAATCTAAAATGTTGAAAGAAAGGCAAAAATGTATCTAAAAATCTTGTTGGAATGATAAATAAGTGTAAATGTGAATGAATCAATGAGATTCTCACATTGTCAGTGTTAGAATGAATCAGGAAGACATCAAAGGGTCTGACAGGCAGATGTTTACAAACATTGGCCGCACAGGTGCAGGTTCACTGCCTAATGAGACAGAGCAGAATCCCTGAGCTGAGGCTTCAATGTATTTCAATGGAGGTCACTACCTCCAAACAAATGTTCATATCTTCAAAAGTCTTTCACTTATCAGAAATGTTGAACCCTTGTAAGAATCACAAGGCTTTGGGCTACAATGTGTGAAAGATTCATGCCTGTAGGTCAAAGCATGTTTACATAATCGCAAGTTAAAAACAGAGTTAGTGATCGAACCAGCTGGAAAATTTAACATTGCAACGTATAGGAGAAATTTGGGTACTTACTGTCAGTCTAGGGGCTGTGGGGGCAAAAGTATTTGCCCTACAGCTTTGAGAGTTAGATTTTATGCATCTAGAGGGATTTTCCTACGTTTTGATGAAAAAATCATCATGTCACTTGCGACAAACGGTGGCCGAGTTACAGCGATTTATCCATTTTTTTTTTTTCTTAAAAAACCTGCTCTCCCCACTCTAGGCTATGACGTCATACACTCTAGATTCTCCTAAAATCGGGCAAAATGTACCAAATTGCCTCATTTCAAACAGCTGTAGTTCAAAAACTACAAGACATATCCAAAAAAAAAGTAATGCGTGTAATCTCCAAAGCTTTCACTACATTTTAAAGTTTAAATGGTGTCTCTAGCTGAAAGATTGTAGGAGGAGATACATTTCAAAAACAGTGCAAAAACGGATTTCAAAAAGCGGACCTCCCATTGACTTCCATTATATTTTGAAATTGAAAAACTTTAAAAATTTCAAAAACTATAAATATTTGCAGAATTATTTAAAAACTGCCAAAAAGTCCACAAAATGCAGAACAAATGCATGTTTTAATTTTTTAAAATAGCATAATGTATGCAGAAGTTAAGAATGCAGAAAGTTTGAAGCTGCAAAAGAGCCTTCCCAATGTATTCCTATGGCAAAAAATTGCGGCAATTTTGTTTGATTGCATAAAAACCATAAGTTGCTGAATAAATTTTAAAAGAGAGCAATAATGTCCTAAACAGGCTGAACATTTTGATGCATAAATGGCAGAAATCGCATAAAGTATGCAGAAGATATGGACGACCAAAAACGTACGGAAGATTAAGAATAATTTTAATTTTAATTTTATATAAGACAGAAGAACAATAGTTTGATTGCATACTGCAATCAAACTAATAATAATAATAAAACAGAAGAACAATAGTTTGATTGCATACTGCAATCAAACTAATTATGTTAACATGTTCAATGCAAAGCATTGTACCAGAAATGCATTGTAATGGTATTGAAGACAATAGTTGCGCAAATGGAAACTCAAAGTTTGATATTTTAAAAAATAATAATAATAAATTTTAAATAAAACAGTCACAGTATTTATCAAACTTCTGTTAAAAAAGGCAAATTCATGGCAAGTTCTCAAGCTCCACGAAGAACTGATTGGGGACATCAGATTTGCCACTTACCTCAGTGCGGTCCTTTGGGAGGGTCAGTGGTGGCATCAGTTGGTGTTATCTGCAAGAAATGAAAAACACAAACGAAGTCAAACAAAATCATGACAACAACTAGTTCTCACAGAAGTTCTCACACTCCACAAAAACCTGATTGGGGATGTTAGATTTGCCACTTACCTCGGTCTTGGTGCGTCATTTGTGACATCTGTAGTGGCGCTGGCTGGTATCATCTGTGAAATGTTGAAAAGACACAGCATAAATTGAAAGCACAAAAACACAAAACAAAATAATTTGTCATCGTCCATAACACTTCGTAAACACAGTATATTATATTTAACTCAGTTTAACCATGACTGACACCAATTGTTCCAGCATCACTTATGCTCATCAACTAACCAAAAGTTCAACTTTAGTCCTCAATTACCTTTTTGCGCAAAGGCCATTCGGCATCACCATAGTTATGTCACTTCTTCACCAGGAACGTCTCTCAGACCAAACAAACATGATCATCATTTGCAAGTCTCCCCCAAAGACTTGTCTTCCATACTTGTATCAACACTGTTTTAAAAAAAAAAATAAGTAAATGACAGTTCAGAAAAAAATTGTGGGGGACCAGCATATACAATCAACAGTCATTATTAGTTTAGCTAGTGATTGCAATTATTCCTGTAATGCGATGACACAGTGTGGTTTCTTTACCAGTCAGTCCATAACAATTGGCTGCCCAAGATCATGCCCCTGGACGTTAGCAGAGTAGAAACAAATATATATATTCATGAATAAATGAATGAATGATGAACATACACACATATATATATATATATATATATTATATATATAATATATATATATATCTATATAGATATATATATATATATATATATATATATATTATATATATTATAATAAGACATAATTAGCAAATTACAACCTTCTCTGTCGTTATGTTTGTTATCATGAACATTAAAACACAGTCATTTAAAAAAAAAAAACAATTGTTTTGTCCTACAAGGCTAAGTTTGCTAAGATAGTCTATACTGAGATGGTGAAGTTGGGTTGACATCTATCAAAGCACAAGTGTACAGCATTAATTCATATTTTACCATAAAACGCATGTTACACTCAAGCATTTTTCTTCACAAACTGTACATCTGAGGTTCACAAAAAAAATCTCCAGCCTTCAGAACACAGTTATTGTTTTCTGTGAATACTATCATGAGTTTAGGCGTTATTTGTATTTTTTTATGAATTTTTCAATGTTGACATTGTTATGGAAACATCAGAAAATTATGTTTTACTTTTCTAAGTTTGTGTACATGTACTCTAAATGGTTTCCCTCGACATTACACACCTCCTTTGGCCATCCCACATATTTTTCAAGCATTTTCTGAGCAACGGTAATATGAGTTATTACTGTTTGAAAAAACCGCTCGCTGCACAATACTTTCAAATGTAAAGAAAGCGGTTTTCTTTTCCTCCAGCAGATGCCGACATTGTCTTAGTTTTGAACATGCAACCACACACCTCAACCTTAAAAAAAAAAAAAAAAAAAAAAAAGATCATCCTTGGTATCTTTAAACCTGGATAATATGGTTATGGATCTCAACAGCTGTGAATGTTGGTGAAGAATGTGCACTCCTTTCACAAAACGTCTTTAATCTACAGGAAGACGTGGATTGTCCAGTGGTTTAAGCATCATTAAACTGTGGTCACTAGTTCAAATCCAGTCAGACTTGTCTAGCAGAGTCTATTTGGCACATTAGCATTGCAATGCAATTTTTATACTTAAAAATTGTATTTCTGATTGCAATACAGCTCAATAAAGATATTTAAAACTGTTTCGTTATATAATGAGACAAATTCAATTATTAGTTTTCATCTAAGATTAATGTGAGTTTCTCATTGCCATGAACATAATGAAAATTAAATTACAAACCTTTGTACTCATTGATAAAATGCTCTGTAAGCCTTGTCAACTTTCAGTCTGAAATGTTTTTCTGCGTCATACTGAAGAATTACTCTTTTTTGGCCTTCAGACAGTATTGTCTGTCCTCAAAAAAGAAATATCTGGCTCATCCATTTTTTCAAAAAGACATTATACACAAATCATCCCTCATTGTCACTCAATTGTAGCAACTGAACACAGTGCACCACTTAAGCATTTTTAAATTAATCAGTTTTGTATGTGTTTTGAAAATTGTATTTGTGGACAAAATGTATGTCCAGAGATCTGCAAGTTGGAGATGGACAGATGATCTAGGGTTTCAGTCAGCTCACAGAATTTCTGCTACAAATCAATTTTCTTTCTGGTCTCATATTAAAAGATTGTTTTAACAACTGTTTCAGACATGCACATTAACATTAGGCCTCACATAAACTACAGTC